>VXAC01002372.1:277835-291764 GCA_013399225.1 Rhipidura dahli | reverse complement strand
GGGACTCTGTTTTTTTTCACTTAGTGCAGGGTTGGTGATCTTCTCTGGAAAATAATTCATAGACCATCTTCAGTCGAGCTGGTAGATGGGATTAAACAAGCTGAGTTGACATGCTTGCAGTAAAACTCCATTTGTGATTACATTTTGTTATTTTTCCTAAAAGTAAAACTATTAGGTAAACTTCTCTTACACAAGAGCTGTCAGCCTGTTAAGTAAAATTTTAACTTCTTTTTTTAAATATAAAATCGTATGCTCAGAAAATTTTGGGGAATTTAACTCTGGGAGATGTATTTTAGATGTGTTTTTTTCTCTGTGGTCTAAGCTCTCATGTTGGACTGCAGTTGTGTGAAAATGGGTATGGTCTGGTATGCTGTGAGTCAACTTTGCTTATAGTGCCTTCCAGAGAAGGAGGGGCTGCATGAGGCTCTTAGATCTTATTTCTTAAGGACACCATAATGCCTTTTTTGAGTTTTCTGCCTAGAAAAGGGTGAAGTATGGGTAAGATAATGTATTTTGACTATATATGATTCGATGCTAGTAAGAACATTTCGAGGTAATTATCAGACAATAAAACTGGCTTCATTCCTCAAGTCCAGCATTCTATTGGATCCAAGACAGAGGAAGATGTAGATGATACTTTGAAAATTATGTGAATGTTACTTCTTAATAAAATCCTTTGAATTAAAGTACCAGTACAACATCTGTTTTTCTCTTTGTAGAGTAAAGTTTTTAATGCCTTTTTTCAGCCTTTATACAGGAAACAGATCAATTTGCTTCAGTAAAACCTTGGCTGGTTAGTAACTGAGAAAAACTGTGGACACTTTATGCAGCTGAAAATCAGCAGCTCTGAGTTTAAATCATCTGGTGAGTGGTAAAAATACCACTTTTGTGACATAGTATTTTACTGTATTTTCCTTGCTGCTGATCTGTTTCTCAATATATGCAGACAAGTAATGACTGTGTCATCTCTGCTTTTCTAAAACATAATAGCTGCTGAAATAGTGTGTCATGTAGACGTCTTTCAATGTCTGCCATCCTGTAATTTCTGCACTTATCTTCTGCACACTTACAGAAACAGAGAGGTAAAAAGAGAGTAGCCCATTTTTTTTATACTGTGGTTTTGGGTTTAAGTCACAAAGTCAGTCTGTATATTTGTCGCCTTTGTATTCCCATGCTTAGATCAAGGGTATTCCAGTACTTGAAAATGTGTTTAATTGTTGGAATACGGGTATTTTGTAGGGATGTAGTGTTATTTTGAGTATAGAATTATTTAAATTGCCCAAATGGAGTGATTTGAAATCTGCCATGAGCTACCTGTATCTGTTGGAGACATAGGTAACAAAGAACCTCAGCTAATGGGAAAACTTCTTTTCAGCACTTAATTTCAGAAGCAATTAAGGACATGCTCCTGACTGTTATGTCCAAGAACAAGCCAAATCATCCATCTTTTCCCTCACTTTCCCACTTGGAAAATAAGTGGGATGTCAATCATTCGTCTTGAAATACTATTCACACTGATACTTGGGAGTCATCCACTGTACCTCCAAAATGAGACTTCCTGCGAAGAAAAGCATAGGCAGAAATAATGCTAATCAAATTCTTTGTTATATAATGTAATGTGAAAACACTAGTGAGTGCAACAGGTAATTTAGTTGCTTGTACAGCTAAGTGTACCCATCTTGAGCTTCTTTGTTTCTCCTGAGAACTACGGAAGAACCTTTTGGGCTTTTTATCCAGAATTCTTAAATTTTGTAGGATTGGGATTTTGTTTTTGGTTGATTTTTTTTGTTGTTGTTTTTTCAGGGTTTTTTGGTTTTGTTTTTTTCTTTGGTTGTTTTTTTTTGTTTTTGTTTTTGTTTTTAAGAGGAAATGAAGACATGCTCTTTTCCTTGGGCTTTTTGTTCAGACACGAATCATAATTGAAAATCAAAGAAGAAATAGACATTTTTAATGCAGTGGTGTGAAGTTTGCAAGTGCAAAACATCCTAGTATAATCTGATACAGTCTTTTCTAGGCTCCTTTGAGGTCCAGACTTTCCACCATTTAGAGACTTGGGTAAATGTTTATGTTGAATTAAGTAAAAGGAGGAAAAAGTTCAAACATTATGGATACTCCAGAACAAATCTCTATGCTCTAGAATAAGAAACTTTTTGCCATAGCTACTCTTTTAAGAGGGAACATGGCTTGCCACAACTGTAAGTTGTATCAGAGGATCCATCACTTGCTATGAAGTAATTAATTTTTTTGGACTAAAATCAAGTGTGGTTTTGAGACTTTTAGAATTGTATCAAAGAAAATAAAAATGTGTTATGGAGAAAGTGACAGTGATATGGAGTTTATTGCTTGGCTGATTGCAGTATTTCAAAAGATACAAAATAAATTAAATAGAAATATTGGAACCAACATTGTCTCACTGAAAACTAGCAAGCTTTGTCTCACTAAAAGCTATCAAGCTTTTTTGTTAGCTGCTAAATTAAGCAGACAACAGCTGCTAGCTGGGATGCATATAGGTCTGTACTTACGTTCATAATGAGTCATTCTGATTATACTTACCTTTGGGTTACTTAAAATATGTTATCTCACCTAGTCATTCCTGTGTCTGACATTCATCTGCATATTACACGATTTCTTTAGTCTGAATTTCTTGCTAGAGGAGACATTATCATGGCCTCATAGCAATGAATATTCTTAAATTGTAGTATTTTTCATTACAAGGGTTAAGTGCTTGTAATTCTTTCCCAGATGGTAAAAATTCTGCTCTCAATTTTCTTATAAGGGAAAACTGTCCACTGAAGCATAAAGTTTGACTAAAAATTTAGGATTTTATAGAAATTTGATAATACACAATACTTTATAACCTAAATCCAGTGGGACCTGAAGTAATAGATACTCTGGATGTTTTGGTATTGAGGACTAAAAACAGAAAAAGCCCTGTCTCAGTCACTAGGCTTGTTTCCTGGTCTGCTTGGGTGCAATTTGCTCTGCTCTTGTACAGCAGGTCATCGCTGCTTTTGGGTGGAACCATGTCACTTTTGCTTCCTCCAGTCAGAAGACAAGTTAGCCACGGTTGCCTGACTGTTGATGTTTGGGTGCTTCTTAGAGTAAAGTCGGTCTTATTTGCTTTGACTGAAGAGCTTTGTGCTCAGGCATTGGTGTAATGAAAGAGACATGTTTTCTTGCATTTGGGGCACATCAGGGATAACAGGTCACTAACTTAAAAGCCATTTTTATTGCTGCGCAGGTTTACCATTCTCTGAGTGTATGTAAGGATCTTGAAATTCTCTATATAATAGGCTTCTTGACTAAGTTTTGTGAAGGTGCTGCATGTCAGTGTTAGGAGACGCTTACAGTGCAGTTGTAGTTTTGCTTTTTAAAGTTGCTAAAATTGTATTTTATAGTTTGGATTTTTTGGGCATCCTAAATGCAGTGAGTTTTTAACGTAAAATTTCAGGCTTATTTTGATAAATTCAGGGAGATTCTTTTCTCCGGTACATATGGACATGCAGTAATGTTACCCTTTTTAAAGGACACTTGCCTTTACAGATGGATCTGAAAGCAGATTTAGGTGAAATCTGTCCCTCAAATTCCAAACTTTAAATCCTGAAAAACCCTATTCTGCTTACTCCTGGGCCAGAATGCCTGCAAAATTATACTGGATTTTAAAACCTTGTCTCACCTAGTCTTTAGTTTTGTGGCTAGTCTGTTCGTGACTTGGGTTCTGTTTTTATGGACAACCAGCTGAATTCTAGGCTTTGGCAATTTAGCAGCTGAGCACCTTGCTTATAATGCAGAAGAACAGGAGTTAAAAAACTTGACACTCATCTGTCTGAATCAGTCAATGCTTCATGCCTTCCATGCAGTAAGGAGATTTGATCTCATATTCACCTTGGGCCTGTCATCTCTCTTTTTGTGGTGGATTTATTGTACCACTTCTTCTAGCAGGATCTACAGCATTCATTCAGAAAATGGGAGAATTCTTCTTAAGGCTTGCAATGTTCATCATCCGTGCCTCCTGTTTTTCTTAGCTGTCTTTCAGTCACCAAAATGGGAATATTATACTTCATTTCTGAATCAGATCTTACAAACAAACAAGTGATCTTTTGAGTGAGCACGGCTGTCAGATGTGATGTTGTCCTGCCTGACTTCTCCAGATTGGATTTAGAAGATTCATCTAGGGATTGAGGCGAGAGCAGCGAGTCAACATTTTTAACATCTCTTGCTCAAGTTATTTTACTGCCATGTAATTACATGCCAAATTTTAATTTAAGGCTAACCAAGACTCTCCAAAGGGTTTTAAGGGTTAGTGTTATAATTAAAAACCTAATGTAAATCATGGATGTGCGTGATTACTGAAAATGTTTTTCTGTACTCCCTTCTCTTCCCTTAAACATTCGCTGAGGGTTTGGAAAGTTGCAAATAGAACAGAACCCTGGCTGCAGGTGAAAGATGAAACACAGGAGGAAGAACAAACAAGGCTGAAAATTGAGCTCACTCTGGTGCATGTGGGTGTTGGTGGAGCTTCAAGTGGTCTCCAGATGAGTGAATCAGTACATTTTCCTTTTCAGCAAAACATCATAAACAATTCATCTCAGAGGACACTAGGGCCTGCTGTCATCTGTAGGGGTAAAGCAAGCAGGTTTTAGTAGCAAGTGCTGTAAGAAAAGGTGGATTGGGGGTGGGGGTAAGGAAATGTAGTGTTTTGGCTTCCTCACAACAATATTTGAATGCTGACTATGCCATAGGCCAGCTGCATAGTTAACACTGTGCATTTAGAGCAATCAGGTCAAGCATGTTCTGGAGACAGCTGCTGCAGCGATGGAGCTGGACAGAGGGCAAGGAGGGAAGTCACTTTACTGAATATGCATCCATGTCTCCAGATCCTGTGGCCTAAAAGGTACTCTAAACAGTCAAGCAAGGAGTTTATGTATCTTTTGTATGCTCTTTATCATGCTGGTGTAGCAAGGCCTCAAAAGTAGAACTCAACAGCTTTTTCTCTTTTTCTGAGAGGAAAGTGTGTAGCATAGGGTCTCCTGAGTCTTAACTTTACTCACATTTTGCTTTACATGAAGGAGCTCCCTGCATTTTCCACTGCATCTGTAAACATTTGTGGATGCAAAGTTCTGGAAATCATGTGCAATCATTTTTGTAAAAGCTGTTTGTAAAAAATGAGGAGAGACATGTAGAGATGATAGCATTAAAGGAGACTGGGAGATTTAATTGAACAAATAGTCTTTTGTAGAACAATAACACTTTTCTTATAGTGCCTCCTGTGGCAGTGTTTAAAAGATTTTTATCTCTTTTCACAGATGAAGAAACTGAGGCAATGGCATAGGCAATTTATTTGGCTCTCCTGGGCAAGTATTATTTGTATGGGATGTGCATATTAAATGAGTAAAATCAAAAGCCATTTTTTTAATGCTTTTAGTGGGAAAATCAGTCGTGTAGAGCTCTCTCAGGATTTTGGACACAGCATTACTCAGATCCATTTCTGTGTTTGTAGATATAAGACCCTAATAAATCTGATTTGCTTAGAAAAGGTATATCATTGCTACTGATGTTCATTCAGAGAAAATGCTTCATATGTAGTTATTGCTTTTAGAGTTTCATCTGTAGCATTAAAAATCAGAATAGGTCAATGACAAAGATCAGTTATTAGCATGTTAGTTTTACCCTCCTGGACTTGTGAAGACCTTGACAGGGAATTGTTGTTGCTAATAATGTTTCAACCTTCGGTTAAAAGAGATTGTATGTGGAGAAAGAGAGGGAAGGGAAGTACTGTTACTAATTCCTGGTTTTGCTAAAAATTGAGGTTTTCTGTTCTGATACTGATGTCATGATCACATAGACTCCTGCAGATTTATCACTGTTTCAGTTAAGCTGCATAAACTTAGCACCAGACAGGATCACTCTAACAGAATTTTTATTTACAGACCACTGTGGGTCTGATAAAATCTGTTTTCAGAGGAGTGGGACAGACATAAGAATACAAGCGGAGGTGTGATTATCTCACAGCTACTTACATCTGTATTAGTCAAAATCCCTGGTAAAATGTCCAAAAGCACTTGTTCCCTTCCAAATAAACAGACATTGCGTGTAAGTGAACAGCTTGTGTTAAGAACATCAAGCTGCTAATTAAATTCTGCAATAGTTTCCACATATATTTAATTTAATCACTCAGTGAATGTAATCCTAAGAAGTATCTTGCAAGAAGGAAATGTACTTTGTGAAGCTTCATATCCCTGACAGAACCATAGCAATGAATGGTTCTTGACATACAGTTATCCCCCTACTTGCTTTAAAAAATAAACTCTGCAAGTACCTGACCTTACATTTGATTATTCACGAATCATCTCTAACAAACAGAAGCAATAAAATATCTCCAACTTGGATGTTTCTTTTCAATAATTACAACTTTAGAAGCTGGTTCCTGTCTTAAAACTTTCTACAAATAACCATTCAACAAGTAACAGAAGGACCACTCTCTTTTCTCTGATTTTCCCTTTATGATCATGAACTGGATCACTGGCTTTGAAATTAATTAATAGGTGTCACTGAGAACTCATTAGGAAATCAGTCTCTTTAAAACTGAACATGAGTGATGTCTACCACCCTTACAGATAATTTTGTACCACTTGAGGATAGCAATGACAGACTATGATCATAAGAATTGCCCAATGATGAAGACATAATGCTGTGTAATTAAAGACTATGTCTAGGTTTCTTCAGATCACTGGACAGTATCAGCACCTGTTTCCAGAAACTAAACTTTCACTCTTTAAAGAGACTAAATATTCCAAAACAAGTCAGTTGAGTAGTTTTATCATATGGAATATCTTAGGAGAGCATGGCATGTAGCTAATGTTATGCAGACATGCACTCTTGATAAGTATTCTGTTTCTTTTTGGATCTGTCTTTAGAAGAAAGATTTCATCTGTTTCTTTTCAAGGAAAAATTAAAAAAACCTATCTTCTGAAGAACATTGAAGACTACTAAGTGGCGCTTTTTCACATCTTGCCATTGAACCTTGTGTCCTTGTTCATTTTTCCTCTATTGCTCTGTATTTTGAGTGTGTTACTCCAGAATAAAAGGAAATTTATGGGAAGTTTGAAAAGTATGTTCTATCTCATCTTTTAAATGCGACTGAGTAGATACCGAAAAAATATCTGCTGGTGTTGTATTATATTTTGTAAATTAATTACATTTGTACTTCAAGCACTGGCTTCCATTATGGCTGGCTGCTATGATGAATGGCATATTTCTTTATGGAGCCATTAAGAAAGAATAACTATGGAGTTGATATTTGGTCATTCATCCTTCAGAGAGGAGGTGATGACATCAGATCTTTCAGCAAAACATCCTTGGGAGCTATGTAAGACCAGAGCAAGTACAAGATCCCTTCTGCAGCTGCAAAGCACAATGCCCTTCACCTGCAGGCTGCAGATGGCTTACCTAGATGGCCAGGACACATTTTAATATGTATTTCAGATGCTGACTGTGTGAAAACTCAGCAGTCAGCACCCTTGAAGCTGACTCTGGATTTAAATGGGGAGGACAGCAGTTTGCCTGGGCTGCACGTTGCTAACTTCTGCTCCTGGCCACGAGTTCCAGCTGCTGCATCACTTTGCTTTGTGGTGGGATTTTTCCATTAAAAGGAAGGGGATCATGGCCAAAATGATTTTTTCTGAGCCAGTTTGCCTGAGTTGAATTCTTGGCATTTTTAACAGAAAATAATGTAGTTGTGGATATAGGAAGAAAATGCACGTTTCATGGAGAAAGTGCAGACCTGCTCACAGCTTTACTACCAGTAATGGCCAGTATGAACTGACACATTTTTGTCTAGATTAGTTACATCTGGAAAGAAAAACTGTTTTGTTGATGGTGCCTTCTCTTCAGGACATTCATAGCTAATTAAGATGCAAATTCTTCTTATCTGTTACATGGTGGGTGACTGGGTTAGCTTTTGTGTCCCAAATATGTGGGTTTGATTTTGAGTGCCTTATTCATGTTTGTTTCTGGTAGTATCGTGGGACTGACCATTTCTCTATGTTGATATATTCTTAGCAGATTTAAAAAGCAACTAATATTTTAATGCTGCAGGAGGACATTGAGACCAGGTAACTCTTATTGTACTTCATAGTAGCACCCAAGCCAGACCATCTGATGGGACATTGCAGTGCAGTAACTCTCACTAGGACCAGATGGAGCTGCACAGCCACACTGCCACTGCCAAGAGTAACTGCAGTAAAGGCAAATTCAATATTTGGAGGCTTAAGTTCCCATCTCAGTATTCCCATGGGGTGTCTGGACCCAGTTTCACTGCTGTCCTCTTCCTCCTCTGATTTAACACTCAGTTCCTGTGCTCTATATTCTCACAAAGTTATGCTTTAACTCACTGTTATGGTCTTCCAATAGTATTTAAAGGTATTTTGCACTGATGTGAGTAGCAAAAACCAAATGATCATTCAAGATAATGAATGAACCTGGATCAGTGCTCTTGAAGTTGTGAAGAGCATTAGAGGTCAAAGTCAGCTTTTCTTTGTACCCTTTGTCTCTGTCCAAAGTCAGGAGTGGCAGTTGAAGTTAGCTCTTAGGATTTTCATTTGTTGTTTTTATCAGGAGCATTTACAAAGTTAGCTTTTATTAAAGCTGATCAATCTGAAGCTAGATGCCTGCTGAACTTGCTGCCCTTTTGATATAGCCAGTAACTGCAACATCCCAATCAGAAACTAAAATGTGTTAAGTATTAAAATTTATTGAGATATAAGATGCTAAAAGTCTTAAACCAATGAAGAAATAGAGCTTTGCTGGACCTTTATTTAATATGTCTCTTTTTCTATGTTTTAGGGCATTGTTTCTTAAATCAGGAAAAAACCAGAACGATAAAGGAAACAGCTTCTGCATGGAATTGTTTCAAGCCCCTACAGCTTAAAAAAGCAACTAGTACAAACATTTTTTAAAAAGCATACTGCATTATCAGATTAATCATTCCATTAATCATATCATTAATTATATTCAGAAGTGTAGCTTGCTTTTCAGCCCTTTAATGCTGAAGTTAGATGGCTCTGGTAGACCTTCCTGTAAAGTCCAACATGCATCTACAAAATTTAACAAAATCTTGACCCCAGGTTTTCACCTCAAAATGTCCATCTTCTATTTCAAGTAGTGTCTCACTGGTTTTCTGCCTGTTGATGTTCAATATCTTTCTAACAAAGATGGTTTTATTGCAGATAAAATGGTTTTATTGCAGATGTCTAGTAGCCATCTGCAATATCCTAATATATTTCGAGGATTGGTAGTTCTGTGCTGTACATCCATTAAGTAGTAGTTATTTTTATAAACTTGCTGCAAATTATATATATATAGTCACAGATCCACAATGTTTCTGGAACAACCCTTTTAAGAAAGGATTGTTTTGATTTGGTTTAAAGAGTTATAACTAAGTTATTTTAAAATCACATTAAATGTTATAAATACTGTGGCCACATATGCAGATAGACTCTTCTTACAGCTGGATAATCCTTTCGATGGTGGTTTGGAAAACTCACTGCAGACCAGGAAGAAGAGAAGAAAGGTCTTCACCTTTCCTTTAATATTCAAAGACAGACCCCCAAAACTCACAGAGATGCTTCTGCACAGCTCTTACTCATTGTTCTGCAGACCACATCTTCAGCAGGTGAGGCAAGGGATAGTTTCAGCAAGGAACAAGAATCAAATGGCATAAATAGTAACAAGCCTTACCAAAAAAGTGGGTTTAAAGTCTCTCCAGCTGAGACTCCATCGGAGTTCAACTGATGCAGAAATAGTACAACTTAAATGGATTTCAGGGGAGATACAGTCTTACAGAACTTCAGCTGGGAATTGATCTCTTAGATTCTAAACCCTCTTTTTACTATGTATGCCCTAATAATATCTTTAAGAGGAAGAAATGTGCATTGACAAGAGTTGAAGGTAAATTAGGGTCAAGACTAGGATAGAGGGATGTACCTCAATGCTGTAGTGAGTAGCAAGCTTTTATGCATTCCATTAAAAGGCAATGAAGGTTCCAAAATTGGCAGTTTCATTAGGGAAACACCCCCATGACTCATCTTGCGTAAGCAGAGCTGAGTCCTCATGCCAAAAATAGAATAAAATACTCCCATTCTATGAAGTGAAAGCAACATAGCTGTGGAAAAATAATATTTTTCCCCCATTTTTTTTCTTTTTTCTGGTTTTTCTTTTTTTCCTTTAGTTTTATTTCAGTCATGATTTTGTGGCTCTTAATTAAGCAAGATTTTCACAAACCCATAAAATCTCAGCATGGCATTAAAAAAAATCAATCAGATGAGCTTGCTTGTGTAACAAATTGTTGCCACAACCAGATCATTCAGTGATCTCCTTTTTGTGATAATTCTTCAATTTGGAGGGCATTTTATTAAAAATGGACATTAATTGCCCCGTGTTCCATCATGATCTTAGAAATTGTGTCTTTTTGAGGACATTAAGTAATGTTTTTGTTGTATGGAAAAACAATACATATAAGTTTTTTCTTTTATATCATATGACTGTAAATGGTTTAGATTAAAAAAAAAAGAGCCACGTTTTCACCGTGTTTTCATAGCACCATGCCGAAATATGTATTTTTTATCTCTTCTATTTTTTCATAATACTATTTTTAAACATAAAATATTAGTCATAAGAAGTCAAGACTTTTGAAGTAGCAGTATCCATGACAACCTTCACTCTTGGGGGTGCAGTGCAAGGTCTGTGGCTGTGTGGCTGGACCTGTACCGCTTATGACTGGATGAAATGTTACTGTGTATGGTAAAATTACTTATGACTTCATTAAAGACTACTTTTTCTAGGTCATGCAACAAATTAGCCACAAGCTGCTTCAGGAAATTAGTTGTCACTGCTATACTTGTTCCATCAAACAGTAGATAAAGACGCTGTTGTGCAAGCAAGGTCTATTAAACAGGGCATGTTTTGTGGATTATTCTTTTTATTTCTTTCTCTTTTCAGTTTTCTTCTCACATTCTGCTTACTTTTCTTTATTTCCTCCATTTATTTTTCTTCTTTTTCTGTTTTTCTTCTTTTTTTTTCTGTTTCTCTGTTTTCTGCTCTTGATCATCCTTTGTACTTAGCGCTGGTGAATTGGTAGAACAAGTAAATAGACTTTTTTTTTAACTTACTTGGAAGATACACATTTTTTAACCCCATCTGAGTTGTACTGATCTTTAACTGTATAATTCTCACTGCAGTCAGTTGTAATAATTGAGATGTCATGTGATACCTACCTTTAAGTACTTTAGAATTAAAATATGACATGTTTTCTGAAGACATGTTGTCCCTGAGGGCATGTGGAGCTCACCCAGGCAGTATTTAGATGAGTGATGTTCTCTTGAGCACCTTCTGTATTCAGCAATGCAGTTAGAAATGTCTGAGTGAAACTCTGAAGCCCCTGTTGCTAATGTACTGCAAAAAAATAAAAAATTCTGTGAGCAGGGTTTAAGCTTTGTACAGAATAGCAAAGGTGTTTGTGATTATGTATTCTTGTTGATTTATAAATACCAGATTAAAAGAATATCAGAATTTATTAAGCAAACATAAAAATGTGGTTTAGTTTATCTTCTTTTGTATCTCTAAAACACAGTTACATAGACAGTGTTTTAGCAATACAGACACAGTATTTCAGAAATAATTGTAGATTGCAAAAAACTCATTAGAAATACAATTTATCATTAAAGATACATTAATTATGGTTACATACTATTATAAATTTACATACTACTATAAATTTTAACTATTTTTTAAATTTTAAATTTTATATACATATATGTCAAATCAGTAAATATGTACCTTCAAATTAAGACAACTGCTGCATTACTTCTCTGAATGTTAAGGGATTTTTACTTTTCAGTTGGACAAGAAGAACAAAGCTAACCTAGATTTTTTTCATGAAGTTGCTTGGGAATGAAATAGGAAAAAGTTGTATCCAGGCAACAGCACCTTAATAATTTTACAGCATCTTAGATCCACTTGGTCAGTATTGAAACCATTTTCTGATCAAGAAATAGCAAGTTACATTAAATACTTGTTTTGTATGTTATTTATGTGTCTGGATTTCTGGTAAATGTGGGAGTTCCTCTACATTAATACACAGCTAACAAGGCATTAGCAGTTAGTTCACTTGTGCCTGTATTTTTACAGGCATACACATCAAGCTGCACTGACAGCAGTGTGATGTTTTGCGTAAACTGTGCTGTTTTGACTGGCAATGACCTCTGTACTTGAACATAAATCTTACACTGGCTTTCAGATGGCAGGAGGAGGTTAGTGTAAAAACCATCCTCCCTTTTAAGGATCTGGTGGCTCCTGCTTCTCGGGGAAACCAATGTGAGGATGTTCTATTCTTGCTTGAGACAGCAGAGACCTGGAGTCTCCTGTCCTTGAGTCTGTGCGTGGTGACCCTGACTGCTTAGAGGGAGAATAATGGGTCATTTGCCCTCGTCCCCAGAAACAGGCTTGGAAGCCAGGGGACAGGGTGATAAAACACCATGGACGATGACATTTAATGAAGTTATGTGTGCTAAGCAAAATGCCTGGGAAATTCCAGACAGGGAGTGGGGAAGAATTTGGGGAAGAGCTAGGTTCACTGGGGCATTTCACATTAGGTAGTGTGGCGACAGATTGAGCATGGCAGCTTTTCCCTAAGGTAAGTGAGGAAAAGCCTCTTAGGGTGGCAACTTAGGGTGCTGCTGTCCAAGAGCTGTCAGTACCAGCTTCTCTTTAGGCCTAATCAAAATGGTCTCTATCACAAAGAATCACAGAGGTGACAGTCCTGCTTGTGATTCAGCGTCTTCCAGTTTCCTTTTCATTTTTCTTCATTTGTACAGATTAAGAGAAGAGTGACATTTGGCCCCAGGAGAGCTTCTTGTGATCAGTGCAGAGCATTCTCATGCACTGCACAGGCCGGTTACATGCTGCATGTTTGCACCTCACGTGACAGTGTGAGCAAACTGACTAATCAGATTATAATGGTGGTATTATTTAGCTGGCATGCTAAATTATGTAATAACCCTTACTTCCTTGCTCAACTTGGACATAATCATATCAGTTGTTCTGGTATGTTTGACTTCACACCTTCAAGACAGATCAGTAATTTCTGTGTTCAAAGAAAGTCTCTTCTATATATATATAGAGGTATACAGTATTTGAGCATGTGGAAGGTGAACATGGACTACAATATGTTTAAAAGGTGATAGTTGGGTTTTGTTTTGAACTGTAGCAGATGTGACTACTGTTTCTTTCTCTTTGACATTTGCACATATCAGATAGTCAGTGCTAGCCCATGTCTAAATGTATCTGTGATAGAGGGATTGCTTCCAATACTACATTTTGTCAGGACTACCCACTTTCAGACTGTCTTTTCTGAAACACTTAGATGAAGTTCTGTATTTCATTTTTTCATTTACAACACTGTCCCTTGGATTCGAAGGTGGTCTTTTTTAAAATTTTTTTTAACCTATAAACCCAGCTGAACCAGCATAAAAGAAACCTGTCCCATAAGCCAAAAAGAACATTCATCTCGAGGGCAAAATGTAAAAAAGGATAAGTACAGGAATATATTGAGTCTTATGATGGTAAAGAGTTCATTATTCCTTGAAAGTAATAGCATGGGGATTTTTTATTGGTTGTTTTTTAGCTGGTTGCTGTTTTCAGATAATTTATTGAAATAAAATGCTTTGACATTTTTCTGAGTTTTTCAGAGTGGCTCAGGAAGCTTATTAAACAGCCTAGAACAATGCTGGGATACGACAGTGAAAAACAACCTGCTCATAAATAAATTATATTTACTGACAGGAGGTCTCTGTTCATGATTCTAGCATGATAGTGCAAAGTATCCTGTAATTCTTACAGGACAGGGGAATTTTCTTTTTTTTTTTTTTTTTT
>VXAC01002372.1:263981-277791 GCA_013399225.1 Rhipidura dahli | reverse complement strand
TTTTTTTTTTTAATTTTTAACTGCCTGGGAATACCTCATTTTGGAAGAATTCCTTATTTTGGAAGAATTTATCAGTATTTTAACCCTTGTGTGAAATATTTCTTTCAAATTCTACCTCCCTGAATGCTTACAACAAAGCCACATGGTAAATTTGAAACACAAATTATTTATTAATGATCAGGTAATGACCTCTGTTTAAAGGTTGGTAAACCTTTTTCACGGCACAAGTGATGATGTTGAAGTTTCCTGTCTATATAGAGATATGCAGTGTGCTGCATACAGCAATCCCATGTTATCTTTTCTGAATAATTCAGGGGGAAAAAAGGCAGTGGAGCTGGTGAAGGGTCTGTAGCCCAATCCCTGGAGGAGCGGCTGTGGGAACTAGGAATGTTTAGCCTGAAGGAAAGGAGGCTCAGGGGAAACCATACTGCTGTCTGCAACTGCCTGAAAAGAGGGTGTGGTGAGGTGAGGGTCAGCCTCTTCGCCCAGGAAAACAGCAACAGGGCAAGAGGAAACAGCCTCGAGTTGCATCAGAACAGGAATATTAGGAAAAACTTTTTCACAAAGGGGATGATCAGTCATTGAAAAAGCCTTCCTGGGTTGAATCACCATCCTCAGAAGTGTTCAAAAATCATGTGGCTGTGGCACTTAGGGATATGGTTTAGTGGTAGACTTGGCAGGGCAAGGTTAACTGGTTTGGACTTGATGGTGATGTTTGAGGTCTTTTTCAACACAATTGAGTCTGTGATTCTAAGATTGCCTGTGAAAAAGATGTGATTCACCTAAGAGCAGTGGAAAATTGTTGATGAAATAAGGCTACCTGAAACTCAAAACTGACTTCTGGTTATCTGTGCCTGCTTTCTCACTGTTCTGAAGGTATTAGGCCTCTGTCCTTGAACAACATTTGCACTCCCAGTGCCCATCTACTCTCTCTGCTCCGTATCTGCATGAGCAGCATTGCACTGCACTTCATAGGAGATGCATCCCATGAGATTCAGGCCTGGTGGGTTAATTTTCAACCTCAATGGGCCGCATTCTGGTTTTGCAATGTGTAGAGCTCTAGAGCAAGAGTCATAGCTTAGTGGGTTCTATTAGTTTTTTCAGATAACCTATTTCCTTGTGACATATATGACTCCTATGAAACCATGAAAAGTTGTGAGGGAGATGTGGGACATCCATAATTAATTATATCACAAGATGATGATTTCGTCTTAAAGAGAGTTCAAAACTTCAGCAGAAGAGAGAGAACAGAGCTGACCTGCTGTTCCTGGTGAGGGGCTGATGAGCTGTATTATGTGTAACTGGAGCATAAGGAAGTCCCTCTGAGCCTTGCAAATACTGAATTGCAGTGGAGAAGCTGAGAAATAGCAGTCTGTCAAATCACTATCTCAGGACAGTGCCAAATAGGCACCATAGCTTGAAAGCACTCTGCAATTGATTAAAGTGCTCTGCTCAATGCTATGCTAGAGAGCCTATGAGAAAGCAGATACATCCTTCAGAAAGCAAAGCAGAATTTAAAACCTCTCTGGGGCTGAGAACGATTCAGCATCCCTGTTATCTAAGTCAGAAAATTTTTAAAAGGTGAGAACAAGGACTGAAAGTTTATTGAAGCAAGAATCTATGTGATATAAAGAAAAGATGATTTAAGACTAAAAGTTTATACTATAAAGAAACAAAGACTTGTCTGTCTCAGCTTTTATGTCATCAGCGGTCACAGTGGGTCTCTGTAAGCAGAGTACATTCCGTATATAATGCGATCATAGTTATTTCTCTTTTTCAGATAGTGGTAGGAACACATTTGAGTTATGTTCCTGATTTTGTACTTCAGGAAAACACAAGGGTTTTAATTCTTACACTGCTGTAGAAGAAATATTGATTTGCAGTGTGTACAGGAAAAACCATGGACAATTGTTCTTATAAGTTGAATTGAAGCTTACATGTTTGAAGAAATTGCTTTGGGGAAGCTGTGTTAAGGGGTGATTGTGGGTTTTCTAAAGTGGATGGAGAACAAATTAATGTAATCTAGGATAACGTGATCTGTTATTGAGTTATTAAGGTAATTAAATGACCTGTTGGAAGGTGCTTAAATAACTCAGTACTGATAATGAGGGTGACATAGTTTGATCTGTAAGTCACCAGCTTGTATCAAGTTGAATTGTGTAGGTGTAGCTAAGAGTGATGCTCCTGGTCTGCTGCAAAGCAGTCTGCTATCCTGATGGTACAAAACTGACCACGTTCAGGGAATTAGTCTTTTAACTCCCAGGGATGTTGCTGTGAACACTGAGTGACATAGCATCTTATAAACAAACTTCAGCTGTTACCAGTCCGGGAATTTATGGCCCTGAAAAAAAACAGTTTCTCTGACAATTTATAAAAGTTTTCAGTTAACTAATAACAAAGTGTCATTTCTAATGTGTTTCATTTAATACCATCTCTGGGACTGTGTGTTCTGGTGTGTGAAAAATATTATTATTCAGTGCAGGGTTTTACCTGTGCTTTGTTAGAAATGGAATCGGGTATTGTAGAATAATTTCTGGGCTATTTGTGACATGAATTTGTTTTCCATGATTTATTAATATACAGTCATATCAATAACCTGATTCAACATCTACGGAACGAGAGTACTGTTTTTCAAGTTATGTTCCCTCTGGGCCAGTTTCATAAATTGAAATTGCTTGCTAATACTCAACTTTTTGTGAGGTTTTTTATTCAGCAGTATTGTATATAGATCCAAGGTTTCTCTGCTATGCAGAAGGACTGGTATTAGCAGGAAGCATAATCTAATCCTTTGTTTACACTGCAGAATTCAAAATATATTGTTCACTTTTGCATTTTTTCACATAGACCTCCTTAGGTTTTTACCTGTTGATAGAACTGACCTTAGATGAGTTAATTGGTAAGGGAGCCAGCATTTGCTAGACTTACTCTGACAACTAGACAATTAATTCTCATTAAAGCGAATATGATTGAGGAAAATTAATCCAACTGTAGATTTAGCTGGCAAAATACACGAACAAGTTTTAACCTTAATATTTATAAATGAAACTGAAGCTATTCATCTTTGAGTAATAAAATGCCATTAGACACTTCAGAATTGGAACAGAATGCTGGTGTGAGAAAACTGTGGTGTTGGGAGGTGTGATGTGGGGCTGCACTGCATCATTTTGTTTCAAATGTATCTTCTTACTTGTCAGTAGGTGAAGGGAGTGTTTATTGTTCACTTTCCTGATAAATTTTTTGTATCAGTGTAGCAAAGTGGGACCGCAGTGTTTATTTTCTGAACTGAAACCCTGTGGAGTTGCAAACGGATACAAAGTTTGCAGGTGCTTTCTACAGGAAAAGTGATTAGGAGGCCTGTTACAGGTGGTGTTTTGGAGTTATTTAATGGGTTAGCAGTCAGTTGTTTTGGGACATTGGTATGATTTAAAGTTTCTTGCTAACGTACTCTGGGATTGAAAATACTCCAAAAACTATAGTAGAGTTGTGAGGTTTCAAGTAGGTAATGGATAAAAATTTGACGAAGGTTTTATGGTATATTAACTCTGGGTTGGTGTTTTCTCAATTCTATTTGCAAGCTGTGTGCTGTGTTTTGTATATTCTAGTGAGCAGCTGTTGAACTGGCATATATTAGCCCACTACTTAACTGCTCATCACAATAAATGCAAAAACTCACAAAGGATAACAGAAGATCAGAGGAATAATGACAGGCACAGGAAAACTTCTAACCTACTGTGAAGTTCACTGAATCAGGAACTTGTCATCATAAAATACCAAATAAATATCATCAGAGAGGGAATGTTGGACAGTTATACTTAGTGCAAAATCTAAGATGATTTAGAGAAAAAAAATCTACCTTGCTAACAAATTGAGGGAGATTATCCTTATGGTGGAGAAATCCTTTTCTTGGAGAACTCTTGCACAACTCACTTCATTCCAGTCTATGTCCCTTCAAAAGATAATGCTTGCTTCTTCGACCCAGAGACTTCCCATCCACTGCATGCATAATTACTCCTCTCGTGGGAAGTCTCTGAAATAAAAAAAAAATCAAAATGTGTTGCTAAAACCATTGCCAAGTATTTAGTTGAAGGTAAGACTGCAGATGTTGAAATGCTTTTCCAGTTCATGGTCTTGCAAAATTGTTTTTATTGCCAGAAAGATTTCTTCCACCATGAGAAGAACCACAGGAAAATATTTAAGAGAAGAGGTAGATGAATTTAATTTCATACTCAAAAGGAGAAATGTTTTATGTAGTGGTTTATTTGAATATACTTCCAGTGCAGCTACAGGAATTACTTTGGTAATTTCCCTATGCAAACATCTTAACATTAGTACTGCAGAATAACATTCCAGTGTTATAATGACAAACATCTTTTCTTGCCTTTAGACAGCCAGCCGATGCACATGGACATTAATCTGAAGCAAAGTTGAATCCATTTGAGATATTGAATATTTGCCTGGGATGTAGTCCTTGTCCAGTAGCTTTAGACACTGCTCCGAAAAAAAATGGTGTCAGTTAGTGTTAGAGGCTGAGGAAAAATAATACTTTGGATCTCGGTTTAAGTGGTTACTAAGAGAGGGAAAGAGTTCTGTTATGAACATTATAAAGCATTTTAACACTGTATTTATTCCTTTTAGATCCAAGTTTAAAAAAAATGAAATAATTTCCTTTTCTCCAACAAACACTCAGTTGTCTGTGACTGTTGTAATAGCACAAAAAGATCCTGATCCCTGTGTTTTGATGACTCTGATCCTAGAGACCTAGGGATTTTTTTAATAATAAAACTCCTTATTCTTAACTCTTTGTCAACACACACATATTTTCTACTTAATAGAATTATTTTAGTTCTGCTGGTGCCTCCCTGGAAACCTTAACTCAGTCACAAATGAAAACTGGAGTGTGAAGCCCGTGAAAGATTCAGCTCTTCAGCTCTCCCATAGTTTGAAAGTGTTGTGTTTCTCCTGAAAGTATGAGCAGCACATCTTTCTGTAGGCAGGTGTGACTGGGTCATGTCCTTGGGGCTGCAGGTCTCAGGTCAGGCTGCCTGGAGCTATTGCTGTCTTTCTCTAGCTGAATTGAGCCAATCCTTTCTCTCTACCCAAGACATTCTGATGCCTGTTACAAAGGTGGATTTGGCTTCTTACTTAACTGTGAGTTGGAGACCTTCCATTTATAAAGAGAGGTACAATACACCCCAAAAAGATATTCTTTCAAATGAAAGTACTAGAAATTTTCCCTCCTGTCCAGTTTAGCTGAAATGTAAATCACAGGGTCTAGATAATTGCACATAATCTCTTAATCTAGCAGAGATTTTGCCTGTATTGCCTACCTACCTTAAAAACAACAGCTGTCATTTTCTACACACTCGGGAACCTTCCTTGCTCATGTTCAAATCACCTGGACTGGTATTTTTTATGCTGGGGAGTAGGAAGGGAATAGGAACTGCACAGCTCCATGCTTGCATTGCAGTTTGAGCTATCCTTTTCCATTTTAGATTTGTAGAGTTGAAAAACGTCTGCATGCACTGGCATCTCTTTTGTTTTGTGTCAGTTGTTTTCTGCACTGTTTTTATTGTTTTGATTGTTCTAATTTTCATAATTCATTAGTTTGATACTAGATGCTTTTCTTTATATGCATTTTTTTTCTGCAGCTTTGGATATTGTTTTTATTGCCCTTACTGTTCTGTTCTATGTGGGGTTTTTTGCTTTTGCTTTCCAGTAAATCTATCTTTAATTTTGTAAGTCAGAAAAGGTAAAATTTTAGGATGTATTTCTTGAAAACAAAATTATTGGTAACATTAGTGACAGTTCAAGATTTGTAGAATGACATTATAGGTTTGAAAAGTATTATAGAACTGTTCTTGGATCTAGCTTGAGACACTGCATGTCTTTAATTGTCAATTACAGAATGACATTTACTGCTGTTTATAATTTTTATTTTATAGCTGCTCTCTGAAAAGTCTATACATAAACTATACATATAGTTTATAGTTTTTATACATGTATAAAAAGTTCTAAAAAACGTTTCAGTTTAGTAGTGTTAGATGTTATCAGTGTGGTGACCTTGAGATAAATCACTGGCACATCCAAGAGTTAAAATACCCACCACCATCACCTGTAATAAGGAAAGAGCTGTGTGCTGGTTAGGAAAAAAAGCTCGAAGATGGTATTCACAGCTACACCAAAGTTTGTATAGCTGATGTAGTTTAAGCTAAAATATGTACAGAGATACATCTACAGTTTTTCAAACGGAGGATTAACTTTGCTTAGGTACAAATGCAGCATCATGCAAAACAAAGCTGGAGCGTGGTTCTTCCTGAACAGTCTACAGACATAAAACTTTTAACATGTCTCTCATATCCACATCAGACAATAGCAAAGTATGTTCTGTGTCCTTAAAATAATGAATATACCACCACATAGTGGTGGTATTGTCAAAGAAAATAAGGTCTTTTCTATCATCATCTTGAATATCAAAGTATAAGATCTCCCTGTTATCAGAAGTAGCTGGCAAAATTGTCAATAGCAGTTTGCAGGATGTACATCCTTATTATGTAATTTAAAGTTCAATAAACACAGAGTTATTTTGAGGAAGTGACTGTAATAGAGATTCCTGGTAATGGTGCCCCTGTAAAGAGGGAGGAAGGTGTCTTAGGGAGTCAGACAGCACAGTCAGTCTGAAGAATGTGAATCAAGTGAGGTGTAAAATTAGGCCCCTGAACTTAAGAAAAGCAGACTGCCAGCTGTTTAAGGAGATATTCAGTAGGATTCCCTGGGAAACTACCCTCAGGGACAAGGGAGGAGAACAGAGCTGGCAGAGCTTTATCTGTTTACATTAGATCTTCTTGTGGAAGGTGTCCCTGCCTTTATACTCAATTGGAACTGAGAAACTAACACCCACAGCTGAAATAATATGCCAAAGCAATGAATGCGGCACTGATGATTGGCTGAGATTTGAGACAGGTATTAAAATTTTCATTATCATCTTACAGTACATTTCCTGGATTTCCGCTATGCGCACATTTCATGTATAAAGCAAACAACTAAAGTGACATAATATTCGTAACTAAGGTTGCTGGTTACAGCATGTTTGATGCCTACTGTAGATGTAAAAGTTTCAGATGTACAATTAATATGTATGTTTTTATGTTAATTTATTATTCTTTCTCTATGAAACTCCTATATATTAAGCTCTGATTTGATAAAAAGCATTCTGTCACGTGTCTCTGTAACTCTCTATTTGATATAAATCATGTATAAGTATGATCAAACTGCACAGCCAATCTGAGGATTTCAGTGCATCCTTCAGTGCATTTCCTTCTGTCTCATTAGAGAAGCAAATTGCATATTTGAAGCTTCAGTGTTTGTGACTTCTGTTTCTCTAGTGTCATTTCTGTTGTACATAGATGTTTCACCAGAAGCGTAGTTAGTAAAATATTTCAGTAGGTGGGATCACTAGCAGATAGTTAATTTTTATTTTCTTTCACCCATTTATTTCAGGGGGAGAGACCTCTGAGAGGGTGCAGTACAGGGCAGATGGGATTCCAAGAAAGGAAATGTAAGCATGTGGAGTGGCTGAAAACAGAACAGTTACCTGTAGACAGTAAAAAAACCTGCAGAGGAAGCTCGGGGGGAAGAACAGAGTTCCACAAGCACTGGACATTGGATTATTATTTTACCATAGGCTAGTGGTACAGCATGGACAGCTAAGGGAGCTGAAAATGTATGGGGCTGAATGTCAAATATTCTTATAGCACCTGCTCTCTTGCATTTTCCACAAAGATACCTTTTAAAAACACCCTGTGCCTTCTGCTTGGACCAAGAAGAGGCCAGACAACAATTACTTCAGCAGTGGGAAAGTTTGTGTACAAAAACCATTCCAGGATCCATTTTGTGTCAGGAGTGGGACTGTTCCAAGATGCTTCAAAAGTTGTCCACAGAGACTGAGCATTTTTGTTCTTTTTTCTTCCTTCATCCTGGTTTGGTTTTTTTCCACAGCATTGTATAATATCTCTCTTATGACTCATGGCTTATCTGACATCTTCCCAAACAAAACCACAACAGTTGAGGCTGACCTGATAATAAATTGGACAAGCCTAGAAAGAAATGCTACTTGTGTGGGAAGTGAGAGTGAGATTGTTTGTATAAGACTGAATTATGATACCTCAGAGAATATCCCTCAATTCCAAACACTGGTGAGAAAGCTGTGTCAGGATAGGTGTATAGCTGACAGCACACCTGGGACTTCTGTGCTCTTTAGCTGCTATTGAGAGTGCTTGCAGAAAAACAAAACCCAGTTTTATGGTGTAGATAGTGGATCTGAGCCTTTATACTGCTGTATCAGTAGTATATTTTTTATCTGAGAGTGTAATATTTATAAAGCATAAAACTGTACCAATGTAAGAAAAAAAGTGAAACAAATTTTGAATTATGACACATTTTACTTTTGAGTTGTTGCAATAAAATTCTATCTATGCTGAATTCTGTGCCAGTAATGGTTATTAAATATATTGTAAAAATGTCTGTATGATGAATACTGTCTTCTGTCTGTGCAATCCTAATTTAGATCTAACTTAGGTCTTCTATGAGTATTTTGTTGGGTTTTTTTTAATATAAATTGGTGACAGGTAGATTTTTAAAATAAAGCATTCGTCCACTGCTTTTCTTGAATAAGAGTGTTTGCAGGATTTAGGGAGCTTTCTTGGCATGACTTCACCATTTCTTCAAATAATTAGTGCTCTTTTAAGAAAAACCATGAAAAAGTTCAGTCTTTGCTCGTTTGAGGGACCCATATTATCTCCCAGGGTTTAGAACAGGCAACTGTATTGAAAAGGTTGTTGGTTTTGGTCTTTTTCAGTGCTTATAATTTTGCATCCTAGAACTCCCTTTTTTTGTTTCACCCTTAGTTTATAAATGAGTGAAAATGTCCTGTGTTTCTGAAACTTTACATTAACCTATGACCTTAAAGGCAGCAGATTTCTTTATATGCATGCATTTTGAGGAGAAGCTTCTGTAGCTCTGCATTGCAGTGGTGGCTCAAAGATACCCTACTTTCTTAAAATTTATTCTACTCTAAATATTTAACTCCATAAAAAGATGGTGAACAGATGGTGAGATTCCAGGGCAAAACCTTAATCAAGACCAATTGTTATCAGCCTATAGGTAGAGTATGAACCATTAGCCTGTGAGACTGATTTAGCAATTTTTGCATTCATCTGCTTGATCATGCAGAGAGTAGAATCTCTGACTAATTACGGGGATAATCTCAAAAAGCATCAGTACCAAGATTAGGAATGCTAGGCATCCTGGCCTTATCCTACCCCTTAGAGTAGTTCCCACCCTCTTCAGCAAGGAGCCTGCATTTTTCTCTTCATTCTAATACAATGAAAGAAGCTTTTCCTGCATTTCCTGGTGTTCCTTGCCAGTTCTGGCTTTAAGCTGAGCTCCAAAGATTCCAACGTTGTCCCTGTATGTGTTGTCAAGGTTCCTACATTCCTCTTTTGCAGCCTCAGCTGTGAGTGGCTGCCTAGCCAAGCCAAACACCTGATGTGTTTGCCTGTTCTCAGTGTGGAGACCCTACTAATGCTCAGAGGTGGCTGTCCTTCAAGGCATGCCAGGCTTGCTGCACTGCTCTGCCTTCCTGTACTGCCTTCTGTGCCATCACATCCACCGTTCCCTGGCTCTCACTGAAGAGCCAGCTCTCCCGGAGGCAGCTGGGTGTGTCTGTCCTGGGGCTGCACTCTGCAGTACGGACCTACATGTGTGCCCCACTGGTGGCAGAAAGAATATGTTCAATGCTAATTTCAGCTTGGCAGCATTGCAATCTTAACATTATCAAGTTTTTTGCCCCTGTTGGTCAAAGTATTTCCATGAGGTAACTGAGAATATAGAATTTAAAATAAAGCAGGGGAGTGGGATGTCTAGACACAAAGGTTTCACTAATTGACTTAGTCCTTAAAACTTTTTACAAATACCACCTGGGATAAAACCCAGCAGTCCTTTGTGCTACATTGGTGCAATTGTCTCAAATATCCATAAAGCTGCAAGACATGCCTGAAAACCCTTATTACCATTTCCTCCATTGAGAAGACTGACATGTAATATGAAATCACCGTTCTTATTTCATCCTTTGTAAAAGCTGGTGATTTAAATGCAAAACCTTTAATTAGGTACAGCAGGCTACCATGCAGTGATTTTAACGTCTCAGGACAATCAAAATACGTAGCCAAAATACAAGTCAAAATAGCTTTTGGCTACATACAAAAGAAAGTAAGATTTGCTGTGACTTAGCAGCAGCAAAGTCTGTAATGAGAGCCAGAATGCCTTTACCCAAGTAAGAATGGTTGATCACTTGACTTACCAATAGCTATAGATAAATGGATTTTTAGTGGGTAATTAAATTTAGAAACACTGTATAATTAAACTCATGGATCATGGAGAATATTCTTTGATATCTTTTCTGTGCAAACAAGGTGTCTCTCTCTTGTGTATTTAATTACTTAACACTTTCTAAGGGTACCTTTTAAGTGGAAATCACCAGAAGAAATCTCACTGATGCTATGATAAATCAACCAGACTTGGTGATATTTACACATATGGATGGATTCACACATTCTGTATTTGTGATGTTGTCTTCTGCCTTTCTTACGTTACTTTGTAACCCACGCATATTTACTGATGACTTAGTTCTCAGCACTGCCAATATTATGGTGGAAGAGGGGTTGGTGAATCAACAGGTCACCAACCTCCAGCACAAGGTATCTTCCATATGATCTGTTAAAAACACAAGATACCAAGAAACACTGTAAGATGCAAATTCATCAAATGAGGAAGAGCATGGTTTTCTTGACCTGTGCAGCCTTTCAAGATTGCAGAAAATTTGCAAACTTGCATGACACTGAAACTAGTTCAGATGTAGCAGAGAATTTTTGTGGTAAAAGCTGAGAGCAACCTACTTAAGTATGTACTGTCCACATAGAAATTTCTCCTCTGCACTAGATGACCTTAATAATTTCTTTTGGACTGCCTCCTCTTTCTGTGAGTTCCTTCTTCCCTTCACTTGATTCAAAATAGTAATTCAAACTGTTTGAGAAATTCCTGTACATACCTAAATCTACTCTGGAGTGTACTGGCAGTTACTGTTTATGGGCATTGTTCAGGTGCCCTAAACTGTGAAAATCTTTCTGCAGTTATTAATGGTACTGATCTTGTGGGTTCCTAACTTTACAAAGGGCATCTGAACCAGAAGCTATTACACGGAAGAGATTGCTGGGAAGAACAAAACATCATCATGCTGTATCATCTGAGCTGTTTGAACAGAGCTCAGATCAGTCATCTCCTTGATTGTATCTCATGAGATGGACAGTGTCATAAAAGCTTCAGTTTTATTGCTTTTGTCTGCAGTTTGCAGTAGGCTTTATAGCTTCATGAGGAATGTGAGAGGCTTCTAGTTTTTAGACATATTCTTTTGCTGCATTTTGTATGTCAAAATTGAGGTGTACATCTCCTCAGCACTAGTGTCTCAGCAGTGGCAAGCCTGCAAGTCTTGGTAGACCGAACTAGCAAGATGATGTATATATACAGTGTGTAAAAATAGTCCCTGTGTTACCCAGGCAGACTTACAGCTCCAGGATACAAAAGAGAGAAAAGTTGAAGAAGTAGATACTACTCTTCACACAAAAAGCAGTGACTTAGAAGCATAGCAGCCTCATTTCAAGAAATGGCTAACTCTATAAGCTTGTAGGTTAGTACATCTGGTCTCAATCTTGCGGTCTTTTAGAGGAAAAGTTTCTCAGAATATTAGGTAGGAATTTGTCCTGTGTCAGGAGAACAAAATTATAACTTGGTATTGTTCTGTGTAGATTTATTTTTTCAGTCTCAAGTTTTATGATAATTGTAAAGTTTATTGTTGATAAAGCTATTCAGGGTGTAACGTTCTTATTTTAGGGTGGTTTTTTCACACTTAAAACTTAGGGGTTTTTTGCTTTCTTTTTCTGACACTCCCACAGTATAAGAGAAGGGAGTACTCATTTGCAATTCTAACTGTTCATTTTGCTCTGTTTGACAGAAGCAACATCATATGTTAAGAAAAAGTGTATTGGAAAAAGCCCAACTTCACAAAAGAACTTTATACAGCAAATAAGAATTAGAAACTTATCAGTTACGCCTAAAGATAAGTAAAATGTTTGTTATAAGAGCAAATTACATGCTCTTTTCCATTAAGCACAGTAATTCTTTCTTCAATTTCCTCAGTAAAGTAGCATTATCCTTCAGAGTGGCTGTGCTGTGCTAAGATAAGCTTGAGAATGAAATAGAAACTGTAGAGCAGCAAAGCCTTTTCATCCCCCCACTTTCTACTAAATAAAATGGGTCATCAGTCATGAGAGTGGAGAGCACTGCCAGGTTATCTCAGCAAAAGTTGTACTGCTGCTGAAACTGTAAAAATACAAAGTTAGGGTAGCTCATGGCAGAACTGATGGATGATCAGAATATACCATAATATGTAGTGATCAGAAATAAAAGCAAATGGCTGGGTGGCCATTAGGACACAAGAGTTTGTAATGATTTTTTCTGACAGCTACACAAATAGATGATGCCTCATGTTTGTGAAGTACAGGAGATAGTGTGTAGCAGGGGGTATCCTTTCTTCCCTTAGTAAAAAGACCTTGGGTCTCCCTAAAAGGAGATGAAGCTGGCTTTGGTTTTCCTAATTCCACCCCACCCACACACACACCACTGTTGCCTTTCAGAAGGGTAATGGCAGCACCAGTTGTACATTTCTATGGTGCTGGAAGGGAGTCTTCTCCAAGCTCCTGTTTTTCTACCACTGCTAAGGCCACAGCTTGCTTTCCCACCTGTCTCTTTAGTAAAAGTTCTAAGTCAAGCAGGAGTCAATGGGCCATGACCCACCTTGTCACGGTCCACATATTTGTAGTGGAGAGCCTAAGGGTTCAAGAGTAAGAAGTGAAAAGTAAGTCTTGAGGCCACCAACAGTATATATAGCCATAAAAATTTTTGCCCTGATTTGTCAGATTGTATATACCAAGAAAATTTTCACAGTGTCTTTATGTTCTTTCAGCTTTTGAAAAGTCCTGCTAAACTTGTATGTCAAGAATATCTTCTTTTTTTGTATCTCTTGTTTAGCATTTGTCCATGTTTATAGTGGCATAGAGTGTCTGGGTATGAGATTCTTGGACCATAAGGATTCTTGTGCAGGAGGCACACTGTGACAGATTTGTAAATCCCATCACAACTCCTGCATATTTTAAGGAAAAGATTAAAAAATGGTTTATTTTTCTGTATCACATCAGTCACAGAGTAGCTAAAGAATTGGGTCACAGGGAAAATGTTATTCACAGTTCATCCATATTCACAACATAGCTTATTTATTATCCTCTAATCTACACAGCTTCAAAGTGAGTGACATATTGAGCATAAATGGAATATGAAAAAGGAGATATTGCAAAATCCAGTATGATTTATCTGTCTCCACACTTCCTAGTTTTGTTTCTAAATACTTTTCAACCACTAAAATCCTGGGTTTTGAATTGCCATTACCTAATGGTGAAAGAGAGAAATACTAGCACTTGTATGTCTACATTTATAAATATATTATATATACTATTTATATATTTATTATTTAAGAAAATGTCATTCATCTGTACTGCTATGTATTGTAATCCCTAGTACAATATCCACTGATGATAAAAAACTATCCTGCAAATTTCACACCAAATTATTGTTTCCAATGTAGTATCTCAAGTCACAAGTCATTATTTATTTTCAAGGAGAGGAAACAAAAGTTGTCTTTTTT
>VXAC01002372.1:186974-263951 GCA_013399225.1 Rhipidura dahli | reverse complement strand
TTTTTTTTTTTTTTTTGATGATGTAATGCCATTATCCTGTAAAGCTAAGTGTTAAGATTGATGTACCTAGGAAACAGGAGGCATATGGTCATGGTGCTTGCTGTCACTGGATTTTGTGTGAAAAATTTTTGAGCTTCCACATTTTCATTTACTCTAGAGGATCAAAGTACTATCATTTGCATATTTGGGATGTGCATTCCTAAAGTGTAGCTATACTGTCATTCATTCCTTCTTTCCCAGTTTTCATGAACAGCAGCAGGTGTAATTCAGCATGCCACTATGCTACTGCTTTTTCCAATTCCAACTTCAAGTCTAAGTTGTCCTTACTATATCTATATAATAGAATAGATACAGTGTAAACTACTTGACTTTTACTGACAGCAGGAGGAGACGAGGTGTAGGTGAGTCACCTGGTTTTGCACAGTAAAGGTCCCCTTCTGAGTAGGGTTGAAAATGTTTTTGTCCCAAATGGCAGCCTAGCATCTGGAGGACTTCTGAAGCCAGGCTACTTCCAACCATGAAGGAGGTTGTTTCACAAAGGACTCCCTGGAGTAGACAAAGCTTTTTTGTATTCTTGTTAACCACATAAAATGGTGGTTTATGGCTTTTTCTGTGGACTGCTGCCCTATAGTGGTTAAATACTGATTGTATAACATTGTAACAAATAGCACCTCATAGATACTAATGAAATGTAAAATTAATTGTTGCAAGGTTGGTGTTTCTTTAAAAGCTTTTTTCCAAAATGTCTAACATTGCTGTATTTTTTTGGGCTGATGTTTCTGAGATCTGGTTAGAACAAGGTTATCAACTCCGGTTTCTTTTTTGCTAACATAAGAGACTCAAGAATTCAAGGAAAAAGTATATTCAGGATGAGAAGCTCATGAGGAGAACATCAACAAGACTAATTTAAAATTAGGTTATTCATTAGCAAAATGTAGCATTTGTTATAGAACTGATATAGAATCATATAATCGTTTAGGTTGGAAAACTTATTTAAAGTAATGATCAACTGTTATCTGAACTGTATGAGTTGCATGAACTTATATGAACTGTAATGTGTACAATTCTTAACCTGGCACTGCCAAGTCCATCACTTAACCATGCTCCCAAGTGCACCTTCATCTACACCATCATCTGTTGATGGTGATTCAACCCCTTCTCTGGGCAGCCTGTTCTAGTGCTTGGTAACACTTGAGGCCTCAGCAGTGCTCAGTATTCCTGGGGCATGATTCCTTCCCTGGTCCTGCTGGCCACTCTATTTCTTACACAGGCCAGGATGCCCTATTGGCCACCTGAGCACAGCTGGCTCAGGTTCAGCCTCTGTCACCAGCACCCCCAGTACTTTTCCAAGGGACAACTTTACAGTCACTCTGCCCCCAGCCTGTGGCACTACCTGGGATTGTTGTAATCCAGATGCAGGACCTGGCACTTGGCCTGGTTGAAACTCACACCACTGGCCTTGGCCCATCTCTCCAGCCATTCCAGATCCCTCTGCAGAGCCTTCCTGCCCACCAGCAGACTAACACTTCTGCTCCACTTGGTGCCATCAGCAAACTCATCAAGGGTGAACTCAATCCCCTCATCTGTCATGAAGATGTGAAACAGAACTGGCCCCAGTTCTGAGCCCTGGGGAACACCTACTGGTGACCAGCCGCCAGCTGGATTTAACCCCATTCACCATTGTTGAGCTTTTGATGGGTACCCTTCCTTTCAGAGCAGGGTAAATGAGCAGAAGGGGCTGCTGCACTGCTAAAGTTCTTTATTCCATAGTCTCACAGTTTTCTGAAGGCAGAGTTCAAAGGGGGTACATGATAAGGCCAAGCAGTAACAGCAGCAGCAGGCAGAGAGAGAGCGGGGGGGCTCTCTCCCTTCTTCTTCTAATTACAGTTACTAACTTTTCTTATGGAAGTATGGACCATATTTGTTAATTGACCAATAAGATTAACACACGATTCTAGTTTTTCTTTTCTTAACCTCTCCTGGTCTAATTCTGACAGTCGTAGGCCTTACACAAGTATTACACAGGCATTGCACAGAAATGGGTACATAATTTCTATCAGCTCTTATTGTTTATGTGAACATTCTATCTAAAAAATGTGAACACTCTATCTAAAAAATGTGAACAGTATAGTTCTATCTGTATTTTGTCTAAAATAAAGAAATTCTGTTCTTATTGTGCTGCAGCAAGAACTGTGCTTAAGGTCTCTGCTGCAGTTTTTCAGTATTCAAGACACTGAGTAAACATTTCTGCTAAAAGTTAAAGATCTATATTTCTATTTCACTTTGGTATGAGTTCATGTATCTTGGCTTATCCAAAGGTTTTAGTTCAAACCCTGTGCCTTGACTCTCCTCTGCACCTGAGTCCAGAGGGGCTTTCACTCCAACACACCATCATTCTCTGGGCCCAGCCATCTAGCCAGTTTTTCATACAGTGGAAAATGCACCTGTACAGTTTCTCCCAGAGAATATTGTATGAAATTGTATCAAAGGCTTTACTAAAGTTCAGGTAGGCAACATCCACAGCCTACCTCCATCCACTAAGCAGGTCAGATGTTTTACACCACATCACATCTTAACGCCGCTGCTTTTCTCAATCCTGTATTTGTAAAATCAGTGGGAATTTTTCTGCTGAGCTCTGTGGTAAAAGGTCAGTTCTGGAAACTACAGCACGTTTGCTAAGAAGCAAGTTTTGCTACTGTTCTGCCAAGAAAATTTGTACTTTGCAAACATTCTAACTCCAAGATGTGGTGGAGGCTGGGATCCTCATTAATCCATCCTTTTACTGATATGGTGTAGGGAAGAATGTCTATGTGCTGAAATCTGGTCACAGATGATTATAGGACTTGGCTTAAGTCATGCTCATTCAGTGAAACACCTCACGGTAAAAATATTTCAAAGCCAGTGGCATAACAGACCCACCCACATATGAGAAGAAGTGATGTTTTAAGATGTCTATAGGGGTACAGTTTCAACTGTAATGCAGGGTTTCCTTGTTTACTGGCTTTCTGAAGACTGCGAGGATAAATGAGTTTAAAATATTTTTTAATTATATGTACATGAAACACCATCATAAGCAGATAACAGTGAAAAGTCTGTGCTCCTCAAAGACTCAACAGCCTTCAGGTGGCACTGAAGAAGATGTGAGGGGCTTCTGCCTGTCACCAAATGCTTTGTGCAGGCTGGTCTAGGATTTTCTCTAGATGGAAGGTGCATTAAGGCAGTTCAAGACCAACAGAACATATTTATACGTTTAAAGCTGACCACCTCTGTGTGTGATTTTTGCTTGTGTGTTCCTTTCAGAAACTAATTTGAATATAGTATTTTAAAGCAAGAAACAGCAGTGTAAAATATTTAGGACTTCTTAGGAATTACATTTTACCTCAGACTAAGTACTCTGCTAAGCAGCTTCCAAGGCAGAGGAAACCAGTGAAGTATCTCTGTGTTTCTTTTACAGACAACTGTAGGTCTGGAGACTTTCTAAGAATACAGAGCCCAACTTATTCTTCCTCTCACCTCCCCAAAATAAAATGGTTTGGGTGAAAAGAACATGTTAATTGTCTGCAAAATGGACTGTAGCTCTGAACACATGGATAATTAGGTTAATTAGTCTAATTCATTAATTATATTAAGAGGCTACTGCTGTATTTTCATTTGTGGTTGTTATGTTCAAATTTTGACATTTTAAAACATCATCAGCTCTGCATTTTTGTTAATTTTTTTCTTTTACATCACCACAGAATAAGTTTCATATTGAGAGTTGGAGGGAAGAAAAGGTTCTACTTTGCCCTCTAGTGTGACTGTCTTCTAAACCATTTCTCATTAGGTTAATTCAAATGAGTCCTATTCATTTCAGAGCTTTATTTTGCATGCCCATTTTATCTCATTCTGGTAAGTACAAAGATACCTTTTGATGAAATGTAATACCTCTGGGATAGAACCTGGAACAAAGCAGATCAATGCCTAGCAACACAATGTTGTGTTGAGAAACGTGTTTTTGAGAAAACAGATGAAAGAAGAAGAAGTGAATCTTCCATTGATAGGGCAGCACAGAGCATCTGTTAGAATTACTTGTGTCATAAAATGGATTCACATGTGTTACACCAACTTAAGGCTCCTTTACACTCTGGTTTCCTTGCTTTTTTCTCATACCCTCTCTTCTCCTGCCAGGCAGTTCTCTTTGGCAGGTAGCAGATGGTAACTTCCCTGTCTTTTACAGAAGCTGTAAATTCTCCATGCATGTGGGAAGGACTGTATGATGTGTCTTATGTTAGCTGTATACTACAAAATGGAGAAAATAGGTGTCAGAGAGATGCCTGTAGATGTGGAGGCAGAATCCATGGGCCATAAGGGCCATAAGGACCATAAGGACTGCCTTTACAAGTCTGTCAAAGACAGGTGTGGTCTTTCTAAAAGGGATGAGACGGTTTTAAACTGTTGCTGTGTAACTGAACTTGACATGAATATGCAGCTGTCTTTCTACAAAGAAAGACTCTTAGGATACCTCTTCCTCTGCATTAACATGCTGAAAGAATCAAGTGGGGTTTTAGCACCCATGTCTACATTTTACATCCATGTCTACATTTCTGCACTTTTAGTTGTGAGTATTGCTCCCTTTATGTAGGTATGGTTTTGTTCAGAGTGCACTGTCTAAAAGGTGATTGCCTATTTTTCAGATGAACATGCCTCTGATATGGTTTAGGAAGGATGAAATGGCAGCATTTATAAAAAATAACCTTTATTTTTTATGAAGACTTCAGTATTTTTCAGACTTTATCTCATCTCTGTAAGTAATCTATTCATGTATGCAAGTGCATGTGCACATTGGAATCTACTTTGCCTGTTTTGTCTTCTGCATGGGCTTATGGAGTTTAAGAACACTTTCATTAGGGACTTTAAAAACACTTTTATTATGAATGATAGACCTCCAGATGGTCAGGGCAGGGCAAGGATGTAAAAATGGATTAACTATCAGAAGGGAATTCAGAAAAGATTCTGTTGTCCCTTTTCATAATTTTGTAAAAATTAAGAAATGTAAGCAGTTCCACATTTGCATCTTCCAAATCACTTTTTAAACTTCAAAACCCTCATTTTTAATGAGCCTGCACAGCCAGGTCTTGAAGACTTCATAAACTGCTATAGTTTATTCTCATGTACTGTTGAAGTTAGAGGGAAGATGCAGAAGGAAGCAACTGAATTAATACATGAAGAGGAACATTCCTCTTTTCTGTGAAAAAGAAACTATAAAAGAAACCTGAAACTTCAGGTATGTGTATAATTAGATCCACAATGGCTTAGAGGTTTGACTGCTATGTAAGACTGAAAGACTGATTGTAGAAGACTGCAAATATCTTGAGGTATTCGAAGGTGTAAATTTTTCATGTTTTGACCTGGCCACAGGCCCTTTGACCAAGGACCTGTGTCCTCTGTTGTTTGGGGTTTTTTTTTATTCTATTCTTTTTTAAAAACCACATTTTTATCTGGTTTTCATCAAACAAACTGTGAGCTAACTTTAGCAAATAAGGCCTTTTTCATTTTATTACTCAAAAGTCTGTATATCCCTTCTAGTAGTAAGACACTGCTTTGTAAATTAAAAACTTACTGAAAGGTTCTCATTTTCTTTAGTCACAGGAGCCTCCTTAGAGCATCAGTATCTTGAATATGAGCTAGAGCCATAGACTCATTACTGCAGCTAAGGTAGAGTTTGTTCTGTTGATGCATGTTGCATTATGATCAGATGCGAGAGTAGTCATGAGCCAGTCAGTGAGATCAATGCTATTGTATAATTTATTTTCAGGGGGATTTTATGGTAATTTTTCTCATTTCCTTGGTACCTCTTAGATAGCAATACCAATCAGAGAGCAGCAGGCTCAGCTCTGCTTTTGCTTAATGCAAATATGTTTGTGTAGCTGCCTGGATGTCAGAGGTACTTCTGGCGAGTCTCTTGTTTGTTTATGCAGGTTTTTTTTCCTTACATTTTAAAATGACCTTTATCATTGGTAGCTGATACACACAGTGTTGAAAGAAGGAAATTTATCATCCTCAAATTTAAATATTAATCCCTAAGGCTGTGGCTATGCCTTCATTTTGGTAGAAAGAGACTGTCTTCCTCTGTGCCAGGGATTCTGACAGAAACCCTCTGCTGACCTTGCTGCAGCTGCAGAAGAAAAACTGCCTCTGCTCTGTGTACCAAGCTTATGACACAATACAGTGTCAGGCTAAGTGGTGCCTCCAGTCATTTTCTTCTTATATCTGGGTACGTTTCATGCAATCCTAACTCATTTAGTCCCCCTTCTGTTCTTTTTCTCTTGCATACCTCTCAGAATCACAAAAAGGCATGCCACCATTTCAGTCCCTCAAGGGGGTCACCCCAGAAATGCCCAGTGGCTGACGGAGCATTACTGTTGTATTGTAGTGCTCTTCAGCCCCTGAGAACAGGCTTTGGGATATATTGCTCTTACATGGTGAGTTGAGACACAGGACATCAGTTTAAGGGGAAGGCATTTTGTTTAATTTATATAGTGCTTATGTAAAAAAAAGTTATAGCCTAAGCAGTTCTCAACAATTTCTAAATGTGCTGCTATCAAACTGAAAGTGTTGGATGGGTTTGGCTTGCTCTATATGTAGTTAATAAGCTATCAACACTGCCAACAGCATAAGAAACTAGTTTGGACTGGCACTTTGCTGTGCTGTGTAGACTGCCTTTGAGATGAAGTAGCAATAGGAAACGCAGAAATAAAACGTTTGCCAGTACTAGCAACAGCTTACAGACAGGTTTTCCCTCACATACTTCTTTTAATGTCTTCTCTTAGACAGATAACAATTAATTCAGTGACAGTTTCCAGCAGACACTTTTTCAAATGTAGCAATAGCAACTTCACAATAGCACAGTTTGTGCGGCTGCTAAATTGATGAATCATATTTAAGCCATGTTTTGTTCTCTTATCCTCTGGCAGCTTCTGAATGTTCCTTGCATTCTCCCATTTCCAGATGTTCCAGACTAGGCTGACTTTCACCCAGCAGAAGGCATGTAGACTAACATACATTATGTAGAGGTGTAAACTATGTACTAAATGGAATTTAGTTGCTGTAAATTTCTCCTGCTGTTCTTTTGCCTGTTGGGTTGGTTTTTTTTTTTTTTCCCAGATAATGCCCTATTTATTTCTACTAGACTTTAATTCATTCCTGTATTGAGAGAAAAATAACAGCACCTCTAAAGATTTAATGCTCTATAAAAATGAGCAGTTGATTTGCCTAACAAAGTTATGTGTAGTGGAGTCTGCTTTACCAGTCAATATTGTTGCATCACTGCTTGCATAATTCTGATCAAATATTTGGGCTCTGTATTGTGGAGATCTTAGCAAGCTGTAGACTGTGCCCTCACACTCTTTACCTGCTATGACTGTTTTTCACTGCTGTGACATTCTCCAGTGTTTTTCAAAGTTGATGTCTAGCACATGTAAGTCAGCTGGATCAGTGGCCAAGACTGAACATTCTTCATGAGGAGTGAGCATGCGCTCAGCAGGCTCCCAGCCGGCAGCTTGAGCCACTGCTGCAGGAAACACAGTCTTGTGCTGAAATTGAGTAGGTGAGGACAAGCGGTCTGGTGACATAGTTTCAGAAACCATGGGATGGTTTAAACTTCCTGTCACCTGTGCCTGGATTGCGTCTGCTACATGATGAGGTAGGCATGTGCCAAGTGGATCAGTGGGATGGAGATCATATTTTCTGCTGAATTTAGAAGCTGCATGGATGAAGCAAACATGTTAATGTGTGCAGTTGAGCTAGGATGGATCATGATCCATAACCATGCTCCAGATTAGGATGCTAGCTGGATGGATACCTGGTCTGTGTTCTCTCTCTCTTTTTTTCCACTCCATATATTGTCATATTGTACACATGCAACTCATGCGCCTTGAAGTAGAGCAACAAAATTTAAAGCTGCAATTCTGCCTACTTAGAGGAAGCAGCTGCCTTTGAAAGCCTCACAAAAATTGCTTTGGAGACATGAGAGAGGTATGGAAGTTTGAAATAATATGTCATTTTATGGTGTACACTCTTTCAAATACAAACCCTATGTTTATTCATGATAATAACATGTTAGGTCAGGAGAGGGCAACTGGTAGCACTCCAGATGAGAAAGGTGGTGCTTTGCACCTTTCTAGGAAAGAAACCTGAGAACTCCAGAAATTTTTAGTGGTTTTGGATTAGTTTTGCCACGCTCTCTGAATTTCCTTTTCAACACATAGCTGAATGAGCTGCTTACATTAAAGAAACAGGCAGCTACCAAACTTTTTGGCACTCTGAGAAATACAGCACAGATGTCTTCTTTCTCTGTGGCACTGCAGTATAGTGCAGGAGTCCCACTACTGCTGTGTGGTGAACTTGTAAGAAATGTGGGTCTGAATCCAGATCCCTTTGCACAAAAGTAAAAACTTGTGGGCATTTTATTACCCACAGGTTCACTATAGAGACTGATCGAATCTGGTACTGTTGGTACTGTTGTCATCAGAAGTAGAGATACCATATAGGAATAGATTCTCTGCTCATTTTCTGTCCTGCAAAAAAGCAGAGATTGGTATGTCTTCCAGCCAGCACAACCACCTTTTTAATACCAACTTCTTTTTTTCATACTGGTGTCCTGCTGGGGACAGAGAGTGCTGAAAAAAGCACACAGTGTTCTGACTGTTTTCAGCTCTCTGTCAGCTTTTGAGCTTCTGCCAGCTTCTCTTTGTCAGCTCCCAAGGCCCCTCTAAACTTCAGAGGTGCTGGGGTTGTGACCAGCTTTCTGGCTGAACTTAAACTTTGCAGAGAGCCAGGCTCCTGAAGTGTGTGTTTGGTAAACAGGAGAGACTTCAATAGTAAGATTTAATGCATGAAATTAATTCTGTTATCATGGATACATTGCAGTGTCTCAGCTATCAGGCCACTTCTGTCACTAGCATGCGTAACATTGACTTCAATTTTTGTTGACCATAGGGTAGTTCCTTCCTCATCTGTCACGGTGGGTGCCTCTAGACAGGGATCTCCCTTACAGAGATAACAGCACAGGACAGTACTACACCAGCGCTTCTTCAGCAGTGCCTTTCCTGCCCTCACCCTGCTTTCTTTCACTCACCAGAGGACAGCCTCCGGTGGAATGCAGCAGCATTGCAGCAGAGACTCTGCAGTAACTCCTGTCAGTGCAGAAGCCTGCGGCATACTTTCCTATTGTGCGCTAGTGCTGAATGTGAATGACTTCCCCTGTATTGCTGGAGTTGCAGAAATGCTGCAGTATGGTCCTTGGTAATAGTTGGAAAGCAAAAGGCTAGATCAGATTGAAGAACGGATTGTTCCAGCCACCCTCTTCCCTCCCCTTTGACAACTCTAGCTGAAGATGAAAAAAAAAACCAACAAAAAAAGGGATTGAATCTAAGTGAAAAGTGTAAGAACATGGGGCAGGTTCACAATACATATTTTTTACCATGTAACAATGCTGGAGCTTGGGATCCTAACCTTTATGTATCCTTCTTGATGGAAATTGTTCCACTGAGATATTTTGCTTTTGCTGCACGCTGGCATTACTGGAGAGCCTATCCTACAAAGAGTTTCATTCATGGTTGACAGGCTTTAGCAATGGCTTGTCTTTCACAGTGACAGTTCCTGTGTCTTACGTATGTCACATCTATAGCCAGTTTCCCTGGCTTCCTGACCTGCCTTCAGACTGTTAGTGGAACTCATAAACACGGCTGTGGGCCCTACTACCAGCAGCTGTGAGGACTAGCAAGGCCAAGCTATTGTATATACATAAAGGGTATTTAGAAGATGCTTTGTGAGAGAAGAAGGCAAGCCTTTTAGAGTCCAGTCATAGCCCTCCCTGCTTGAGCTTCCAAAATTCAGTTTACTTCCTGGTCTTTGAATAGTGCACTTTATTGTTCACACTCTGAATCCAGCAGCAGAGTTAAGGGAACTTTTAAGGGTGAATAAAGCTAGCCAGCCTGTGGCTAGTTTGGTGTTGTGGTGGAACAGGCAAGCAAACAAAGATTTCTAGCTGGAAGAAAGTGATTTCAGTGTCATTAGGGGACAGAGTATATTATTCCCTGATTAAATGCATCTACTGAGAGACAGAAGGGAAGAAGAAAAGATAATCTCAGGCTTGTCTGGCAGATGCTTACCTAAAATACATCACGAACATTCTGTTAGCTATGCTGCTGATGGCAAGCAGTACCAGGTGCAAATTAATGCTAACCATTTTCTCATGTGCTTCACAAGTGCATTCCTTCATTTTGCCAAGGAGAAACCAAAGCCTCGATGGCCTGATCAAAGTCTCAGTGAAAACAGGAGATAAAAATTTGAATTCTCTGGAGATTCTTAGGTCTCTAGGTTTTGTTTGCTTGAAAGATCACACTGTCTTCATGACCCTTTACAGCTTCTGTGAAAGGAGTGGTATCACTGTGCTCCTTACAGAACAGCAGTTCTGTAAGGGAAGGAACTTCTTCTGCTGAGCTCCAGCTGAAGAAGAGAAATTTACTAATGAAATGGACATTGCTGTTACTTAAATGTATGTAAAATTTGGATCCTATTTTCATTTTACTACGTCAGTCACTTTTTTGTATTCTCATGTTGTATCCTGTCAACAGTCTCTATTTTGCACAAGTTGCTTACATATTTAAAAGAAAAATAGAATAAAAATAATTTTAAATGCAGCATTGAGTGTGATAAGCTTTCCTTGTGAAATCTGTTGTGTTTAATGGAAGTGTGGAATTTGCTCAATTTCACTAACAAGTAACTACAGTATGAATGTAATACTGAAAGTCACACGCTTCTGGCTTCTTGTGAGATTTATCACATTTGTTGAATTTCCTGAACATTCCAAAACTAATGATACTGGATCATTTGGCTTGTGAATGAGGACTACCCTAATCTAGATGGTCATTCTGGAAAAATTGAGCAAGATCACTACATCAGCTGAAATCCTGTTCAGTATATGATAAAGTGATGTGAATCAACACTGATATTTCCTACAGCCTCTTAATATTTCTGAGATAAGGTATCTCCATATTAATCTGGAAAACTCCTTCTTTTACAAAAAGAACTCTAAAATGCAGCTCATTTACATATGCTTTTGTGGTGGGTTTTTGTTATCATTTCTATTCTAATTTATCTGAATAACCAGAAGAGCTCCTTTCTTGCTGACTGTTATTCCTGAGAATATGATTTGCCACAAGATGTTTCATAGTCTACAGAGAACTAGGGTCATGATCATAAATCTAAATTGCAGATGTCACATATTTTCCATGGTAACAAATTCTGATACTATAAATGCCAAACAATGCAGGATCAGCCAGACACAAAAATTAGCCTGCAAGTGGCAGCTTTTTTCTTACTCTAGTGTGTGGAGTGATAGAATAACAAAAAAGTTTTGGTTAGAGACAGTGGGGTTTTTTAAATAAAAATGTTCCTTTTCAAATGGTTTTTTTTCTGAAAAGCCTGCAATGTTGGCCAATCTTCACCATATATACATAGACTTCTTCCCATTCAAATACTTTCTTTTGAAAGTCAGCTGTATCTTCCTTGCTTTTGAAAAGCTCACAAAGCATCCTAGCATTTTGGAGCCTTTTTAAAAATCCTTAACAGACCTTAAGATAATCCTTAACAAACCTTAAGATAGTTCTGTCACTGTGCTTCCTTATTGTGACAGAAAAAACTCAAAATGGCAGAAATGGCATGGAAGAACTATAGAAACCTGTGGAAGAAATACTGAGCAAGCAGGAATGAGCAATCAGGGTGACTTGAATTTAATGAGTGTGAGCAATGGAGAGCATTATTTTTCTCCATTTTGAATTTGTAAGCTTCATTCATTACTCTTTCCCATAGCTTTCATATTGATAAATCTTTTCTCCAGTCCACTGTGTGACAATTTGATAGGACCATGCTGTCAACAGCCTTCCTTTGAGGAATAGAAGGTATGTGCCATGGATACTTGTGCATGGAGTTAGGAATGCATGTAATAAGGAGACTGCTACTTTTCAGCCTTGCTGTAGTAAGACCACCTTGCAAACAGGGCATTCAGTTTGCATCATAGGAAAGGCAGTGGTGTTGGTGATCTCTTAAAAGCTGTATAGAAAAAAAGCTGCTATCTATATATGCTGTCATTAAACTCATCAAGCTGCAAACTCAGGTGACAATTAGTGTATTTTAATGCTGATCTTACTGCATTTTCAAATTTGGGTAGCGTCATCTCATACTCTGCAGGGGTTTCTGATCACAGTTGTTTGACCTGTGGATCGTTCAGAACTCTGGCACAATGCAGTGTTCTGGAATAGCTGTTTAATGTGTGTTTGATTTGTATTAATACCTTGTGAGTAGTGAGAGATGACAGCATCAGAGTCACATCTTTAGAGGCCTGTGGTGTGAGAGATTGTGTAAGTGATCAGCAGCATATTCTCTAAAAGGTAACTGGAATCTTCAAGATATTCATAGTGACTGCACAAGCCTTCTTTTGTCCTTTGACATGCTGCATCATAACGCAGCGATACACACACACACAAAAAAAAGTGTTATTTGCACAAATATATGAAAAATGGAAAAAATGGCTTACAAGATCTATTGTCTCACATAAAATCTATCTACCAAACCTCATTCCTGTTACTATGGCTTATGTTCCAGCTCCTGTGAACGTTTACCAAAATCTGTGGTTTTAATATTAACTGCTGGGGGAAAAGTTTTTATTTTCCCTCTAACTGTAAGAAACAGACCAAATTTTTTTGTTCCTACTGAAACCATTCTGACCAGCAGATGTCAAATTCATATTCTGCCTGGGTGGAAATAGGATCTGTATAAAACTGGGATTTTCTCTAAGGAACTGTACAGCACTGGTGTTCAGTCAAATAAGGTATGAAGATCCCAACAGTGAAACATGACATTGTTAGGGGTAGAAGAAATCTGTATATTCTTGATTCATAAAAATGTTTTCAGGATATCTCTTCCTTCCTTAAAAAGCCTAATTTTAAATCTGTTGTAAAGCAAGAACCAAAATGCTGAAACCTTGAAATGACATAGCAAGGGAGACTTCGAGTTTCTGGGTAGCTGTAGCTGTTAGCAGTCGATGTTCCTGAGAGCTGCTGAAATCTTTGGCATTAGAGCAGATCCTGCGCTGATGGAAGCTGGCATGGTTTCATGACCTGTGATAATCAAATCTGACAATCTTAGGTATTGATAGAGTGGTAGCCTTAGTGAAAGGCTTTAATAGTTGATTTGGAGAATTAATATAAACAGACTGAAAAATATGTCTAAGTTTAGTCAATATTACAATGGCATAGATGTGGGCCCTATTGCAAATGCCTTTTTCAGACCCAAAGGTTCCACCTGACCTCTTTTGATTATGTCTTTGAAGAGGTGGTGTGATGCCCTCTTTTGAGCAGATCATACCCTTCTGCCCCAAGGGGCAAGAACTGTTGAGGGTTTAACTTTTTTTATCCTTAAATTTGAATTCTTAATTTGAGTTCTCATCTCTGACTGCTTGAGTGACTGTGATCTTCAAGGAAAAAAAAAAATCAAAACCAAATGGTATTTCAATTTTTAAGTGGGATTTTGGTTCAGCTGTTTTTTCCTGAGGTCAGTGTTTTTCCAGACCAGAGGTTTGTCTGGCTAATGGAGGTGAACACAGTTCCTTGAGGGCCTGTGATGTAATCATTCTGAGAGAAGAGACTCCCAGACCCAGAGGGGCTGAAGGCTTAACAGCTCATCTCTCTCTCTCCTTTGACTCACCCCTGTTTGTAACAGTACTTGACAGGGAGCTCTACAAATTAATTTTCTGCTTAGCACATAGTTTTTTTAGCCACCTAAAATGAATGACTCTTGATGGTAATTGTGAGCCTAATATTGACAAGATGGGCAGAAACTAAAAGCAAGTTTAGAAGAGAGAGATGACCTGCCTTTTTGACTTCTCAGTAACCACTCCAGCAAACGATGGGGTTGTGTTTTTAAGTGTCACACATTTCTCTGCTAGAGTAGTGATGAATATGAAAGAAAAGAGCAATTGCTGTGGTTTATAGATGTGAATTAGGATGTTTAGGGCATCTGTGGGGATAATAAACCATGTCTTTGCAAATCCTCGTCAACTATGAAAATATTTCAAAATAATGAAATTTAGAGCTACAGCCAAAAAGCACTGGGATTTTAATTACCTTTGAGTATTTTGTATCCTAAGAGTTGAACTACAGATACTAAAAATCTATTTTAAATATTTAAGTGCTAGCATATGAGCATATTGTTATTTTCAGAGATCTGAAATCTTTATGGTAGGAAGCTCCTGTGCCGATTTAGCCATATTATCTGTGGTAAGATATCCATTTGCAGAAGATTCATTCATGAAACTAAAAATTAATGAAAATTTTTAGGACACTGAAACTATCCCTTGTCCACTACTCCTAGCAGTACTGTGTTTGATTCCTTTGTGGCACTTCATTAATCTCTGTAAGGCACAAGTTTAGGAATACAGACCACACAAATTTATTTGTATTCAGGTTATTGATAAGAGGGTGTCTCTATGGTTTTCACATCTCTTTTGTACTGGAAAGAAGGGATAAATACAGTTCCTTGGTTTTTTCATAGTATCATTGTTTCACTTATGCACCATTTTGGCTACTAATTGGTGAGATGCTGACAGAAAACAAACAGAGCTGATAGCTATTTCCTATTGCATAGATAATTACAGCCTGAATTAGTAAGTTCTTGGCCATGATGCACTTGCAGCTTTGTTGTAGTGAACTGGAGTGAATTTAAAATTATTCAGATGTCTGGATTTTACTAATTGCATGTGAGTGACTGTGGGTATTCCTCCTCTTTATACTAAAAAAATACTGTAAAAGACTTACCACGGTAGTTAAAACCAAGAGGGGAAAAGTGCAATTTTTCTTTTCTTCCTTCTTGTTTATTGCTGGAATCATATGTCTGATTCATTTCTTATGACTAGTACCACCATCCCAGTGAAAGATTATTTCATTCACTGGATCATGTGCACCTGCCTTCGTTGAGGGATTATACCACTAATAGTCTTTGTGACTGACAATGCAATTACTAAAATCCATTTTGAATGGTGCTGTACAGCAGTTACTGTTCAAGTCTGTTATTTTCAGTATTTCTGACTGTAAAGGGAAGCACAGTTCAATGTATTACCTTGTATCAGGGAAACAAAAGGGTAGCACAATATAATTTGCAAGTTAGTTTTCAAACTGAATATTTTATAAAAAACCCAGGGTATTTGCTAAAGTCATAGTACCAGAGTTCCCTTTCTTTCTTTCTTTCTAGATAAATGAGTTGGATATTTTATGTATCATTTATGTAAAACTCAAGCTCTTTCATGGTGTGAATATAGAGGGGTTTTTTTAAATCTATCTCTCTATCTGTCTCTCTGTCTATCAAGTTTATATATAAACTCTTGATTTTTACTACTTCGGGTTGAGTCAGTATCTGAGAGTTCTCAGGCATGGGTGCCTCTTGCCTTCTGGATGGCTCGAGCCAGGTCTTGGGAGCTTCTTACTGCTCTGTGGTTTGGTATGGTTTCTATCCTTGGTCAAAGATTGGGTCCCCAAGGCTTAAGCAGTAATATATTATTTCTGAGTGTTTAACTTCAGAGTGCATTTGAAATAAGTTTTTCAGAAGAAATAATAAGTTTGATGGTTTTACTGGCTTAACAGGAAAAAAACCCTAGCATTTCTACAAGGAAATGTTGTAGCTAGATTTTTCAGTTGTTGCTGAATCTGTTTATTGTTCTTTTTTTAATTGCAGAAAGTGAGTGAAAAAGTAGGAGGTGCAGAAGGAACCAAACTAGATGATGATTTCAAGGAAATGGAAAGGGTAAGTCTAAATACAGATGCATACATTCATTATTAAAAAACATTTTTCTCTCTAGGACAGGAATTTCAAAGGTTTTGTCCCTGAGTCACTCAGAGAATTTTGAAATACTTAGCTTTTATTCAGCAGGATTGAGTTTTCAATTTTCTATTTCCTCCTGTTTTCTAACCAAAGGATATGTAATGTATGGCAATCTGTAATGCAAATACTTCATTCAGAGATTCAGGCTGAAGTCAGCTACAAATTAGCTGTATTAAACCATTGCATGCAGAGGATCTCTGAAAACTGAGTCTGTCTACAAGGGGGCCATTTCAGTGGCAAAGGGTGCTTGTAATTCTCAGCTCCTTGAATATCAAGGCCCTGCGCATAACAGTGGTGCTGGGATGTTCATTCACAGCTTCAGAGGTCCTGTTAGGCAGCCTTCACTGGCCAAGTGCTTTAGGTAGATGGACCTAACCTTCCAACAGGCTGCTTGGTGAGACTGACAGTGATAGCACTGAGTATCTCAGTGCAGGGGGAAAAAAAAAGAAAAAGAAAAAAAGCCACATCTGTGGGTGGCAGTGTTAGTATTTCACCTGAAAGGATCAATAGGGGCAGGGTTTTTTCAGCCTTCAACTTTGAAAGGTTGTAATCAAATCCTGTAATAAAATCTTGTGCTATGAGATTTGTAAGGTATGTATCTGATGTATAACTCTGATTAAGAGAAAAAGAAGCTATTTATCTGTACCTTTGTATAATGAGTGAGAAAAAATCTTGGATGGAAAATAAAGGGCATATCCTTTGCACTTCCTACTTCTCTTCCTACAGAGAAAATACAGAGTTTGTTTCTCCCCTTCCTCTCAGCTTCTGTCTGAATGAGTGGCAAGTATAGGCATTCCCACTGGAAGATGTTAACAAAGATGCAGAAAACTAGTGTTAAGTTTAGAGTGGAAAACAGGATGTTTCAACAGCCAGGTGTGAGTCCCACATCATGCTTGGCATGGGTTGGCAGCCCAAGAGATAGGAGGACTGAGAGGTGAGAAAGAAATGGTGTAAACTTATCATCTGCCTCCACACTCCCCACCTGGCCCTGTGTCCACTGCCAGCTTTTCTGCAGGCAATGGACATGATCCTTCTGCATGTCCCTGGCCTTCTGTTCCCTCGCCCCCACTATCCCCTGCAGCCTCCTAGCCATTTCTGGATTCCCTGCCAGGCAGTTCAGCTACTTATTCACCCAGGTCTGGCACAACTCTCCTGCTTCTCTGTGTAAAGGATAGAGCAAGACATGGGCAGATGGCAGTGACAACAGGAAACAGGAAAGACATCATGACAGCCTGATGCCACCAGCCTATCTCAGGTGTTCTCTTTTAAAATAGGAACTTGCCATTATGGTAAAGGAGTTCACTCTGTGGGACACCAGCTACCCTGAAGAGAAATGCAATGTGTCCTCATAAATACAGTGTATAGGACATTACGGGGATCCCCAATCTGCCAAAGCAGCATTTTTTCTCTGAGACCTGATTCTGAGAGTGAGAATAGTTGCACACTTTGAAACATTCAGTCAGGAAGTGGACAGGAGCTGCTTCCTAAGAAAGGAAGACTTCTTAATACAGAAGAAAGTAGAAGAAAATAATGCTATTCACTTCTAAGTATTTTAAAATCCTAAACAGAGCAATCAGCCAGGGGAAATAAATGGTCAGTGTATTCATGCTGATAGGTTTCTTGAAACTGGAAACTGTTTCAAGAAACTAAAATATTTAGTCTTCCTTACCCCAGTTTTACCAGACCTTGCTCTGAAAGAGGTAAACAGCCCATTTTATTGTTAGTGGTTGGTTTGGGGTGACTTCTACTTTCCTTTCTTTTTGCCAGTTATTAGGGGATCAAAGCCAGTTCGCCAAAAAGTTTTCAGTGACTGTTCTATCAAAGTTTTCCATATTGTGGATGGCTCCCAGAGTGATTTAAAGAACTAGCACTGTACAATGATCAAATGTATCAATAACACTGTACAACGTATCAAATTCCCAACACATCCTGAGGTACTCTGGCCTTACTTGAGAATGGATCTGCTATGAACTGAAATGGTGGACTCACACTTTAGTACTTTTCCAGGTATTATCACCATTCTGGTACCAGGGCTGTTCTGAAGTACATAAAAATAAAATTATAAGAAGAGTTAAAAGAATTTATAAGAACAAAATGTGAGAAAAACTTCTTCCTTTTGTCTAATGTCATGTTTCTTTTTGTTTAACCCTCTGTCCTTTAGAAAGTGGATGTTACCAGCAGGGCAGTTGTGGAAATAATGGCAAAGACAATAGAGTATCTTCAGCCAAATCCAGGTAACATAATTTCACAATTTTGCAGCACTTTTTTGAAAACACTCTTTCTTACCAGTATAAAGTCTGACAGATCTCATCCTCACTGGTGCAATTAAGGTTGGCATGAATTTGGTGAAGTTACCGTGCAGTACACAACAGAGATGAGTACAGGCCTCTCTTTTAGGCTGTCATGGTGAATGGAGACTGGCTTTGGGAGGCTTGTTTTCTTTTTGATTCTTCTTACTTTGGGTAAATTGGAAGCACCGACCAGGTGCATTTACTTGTAGGAGTGTGGGGGACTCCCCTGAAGCTGGTGACAGCTGTGGGCTGCCCAAGGCAGCCCCTGCAGCCATCCCGTCCCATGGCTCCAGCCCTGGCATCAGGCATCACCCTGGCATGGGGCAGCTGGGGCCCTGCAATCAGCCCACATGGGGGGATCAGGAGAGGCACCATAGGAGGGTCTGCAGGAAACAGCTCTTTCTTTTACCTTCCCAATCATTCACCATGAGAATGAAAAGGACCAGGCAGTCCTTGCAGACCGGGGAAAGAAGGCGAAGTTCCAAAGTAATTTCCTTAATGGCACGAGAAGAGATACCACTTTTCCTTTTCCTCTGGTCCTCTGACAATTTCCCATCCTTATTACAGAAAAGGAATGGTGCAAAAGAGCTGTTGCTGTCATACTGAAGAAAAGGGCAGAGATCAAGCATTGTCAGACATGTCTAAACTAAACCCTCAAAATAGAAACCAATGAGTCTTTTCCATGTGGAGATGAAACAACAGGTTTGATTGGGCTGGTGGAGAATTACATGTTTCTCTTTTGCCAAAGGTTTCTTGCAGGGAGGGGTGATCTGGACCTATAATAAACATTGAATAATATGGAGATTTATGCAGTGATCTAGGAACTTAAGTGTTTTGATACTAGCATAAGCATCACTAGTGCCAGCATCACTAATAAGGTAAATGGAGTTAGCTTGTGATAAATCACAAAATCACAGGACATATGGAATTGGAAGAGACCCTCAAGGATTATTGTGTCCTGGCCCCGTGCAGCACCAACCCCAAAAGACACACCATGTGCCTAAGAGTGTTGTACAAACACTTCTTGAACTCTGTCAGGCTGGTGCCGTGACCACTGCCCTGAAGATAAAGTTAGGCCCTCTATCTGCCATAAGTATCTTAGAGCTTCATGGAACTACAAACAAAATTCACTCATTCGCACTGAGAAATTTTATTTCTAATAGCTGGAAATAAATTTGAACTGCTGTGAAATATTTAAACTCCAGTGTGGTATGCTGAAGGACTATTGCTGGTACAGATTAATTATGGATATTTTTATGTTAGACCACAGAAGAGAAGATAATATTTTGATGATGCTGACAGTGGATTTTGAAAAAATTAAAAGGAGGAGTAGTATTTACAAGTTCAAGAACTGCTAGAGAGAAAATAATGATGACTAGAAGAGTTTCTATGTCAGCAGATGAAAGTCTGTGTGTATGATTTGAGTCCACAGATTCATTGCTCATCATAAGAAAGTACTCTGAAGGAAAAACAACAGGATTGGCAAACATTATGAGGGTAGTGATAAAATTGTTAACTGCTGTCAAACTGCTGTTAAGCAACACTGTGTAGACTGAGTATTAAGCTTTGGCTGTTCAGTGCTTCTCTGCCTGCCTTTCTGACACAGCTGAGTGGTTATGATTGCTGTGAATCGTGACACAGGCTCACAGCAAAAGCAGAGAGCAAAATTTCTGCAAGTAGCTGAGGGTGAGATTTCAGGCACTTCAAGCAGATGTAAATTTGCAGTGCTGCCTGAAAGAACACTTTCCATAGTCTAGCCACATATCCCTTTCATCTGCTTGTGGCATCTGCAACTAGAATCAAAAAATTAAAATCATAATAGGCAGGAGGAAGATTTATTTTTGTGCCTGTAAAATGAGACCATGTTACTCATTCTGCAAGAGGAAAGGGGGACTAAATCTTTTCAGTACTCACCTGATCTTAGATTGTTTTATGTCAGTTGCAAAAGGGCTCCCTATAGTGAGAAGAATTGTAATTTATTTTTTCAGTAAAATTAAAAAAAAAAATCTCTTTTAAAATTCTCCCTACAACTATATTATCTTTTAAGTGGGTCACCAAAAATGCCAGTTTTCAGTATTTCTCATTTTCTTTCTTACTTTCATAAAAATTAGGAATATTAAATTGGGAAAATGGAGGGAATTTAATGAGAAAAAAACCCCAGACCTAAACAAGCCACAAACAGGAAACAAACCATTTAACAGCAGCATTAAAGAAACATCTTCTTTAAAGAAGATTAGAAGTTTACCTGGGTTTGGTAGGAAGAAGAGAAGTTAAGATGTAGCAGACATTCCTTGATAAATAAGATGTGCTTGGAAAATACTTGGACAACACAGCACTCTGATACTACAGATCACCTGGGTCCATGGTGTTTTGAGACATCAATAAAGGAAGTGCGCCTCATTGTTTAACTTTTGCCTTCTACTCTTACCTCACTGTCCAAAATATAGCCACTTCATTTTTTATATTTATTTCTTTAATTTCTGAAAATATTCTCATTTGCTCCTGATTTAATTCAGCTTGCTGCCTCCATCACCTCCCCTGACTAATCTTGATTGTGTATTAGTTTCTTTTGTGCTTTTTTATTTTCTCATTCCCACCATCATTTCAATGACATTTAACTCTGTTAAAGGACAGTTTCTTATACTGAACAGTCAGCAAGTCTGCTGACTGTAGTTTTTTAGTGGGTAGAAACAGAAGGCATCAAGAAATTCAGATGTTGAGAAGCATAATCTGATGGCACTCAAGGGTAATGGGAAAACTAACAAAAACATAATCACTAAATGTTAAAAATATGTTGCCCTTTCATAGCTGCTTCTCAGGCAAAATAAGTACTGTGAGACTTGCCTGATTTTCATGTGTCTGTTTCCATCTCTGTATCTGTGTGAACAGATACATAAGCTGCAAAGTGAAACATACTCAACAACAGGAATTCTCTCTTGATATGCACTTTTAACAATAAATATATGAAAAGCATTCGTTGGCTCCAGTCTGCTAATATTTCATTTTACTGCAATACTGTGTGCAAGGTTGGGTTTTGACCAATGAAATCAGCACACAACAGTGTGAACTACTAATGTTTTGTAAACAGATATACTAACTTTTAAGAGCAGCTCATAAAGTCAAGCATTTGCAAGGGGGAAGGTAGAGATATTCGTAGCTGCTCTCCAGCAGCAGAAACAATAATGTTGTTAAGAAACATGCTCTGAGTCCACATTGCTGGCAATGGGAATCAGCTGGCAAAATTTGAAGCCAAATGGCATTAATTAATTCACTCTCTTCAGGCCATTCACATGCTGTTTTTGCAAAAATTCACTAAAGCACATCAGCAAACAAATTAATTATTTTATGTTTTCTTTCTTTGTTTTCTTCAGTTATTTCTTCAGCTATTTGTGTCCTTTCTTTTGATCTTCAGTTGTGTGTCTGAAATAAAATGCAAGCTAAAGTACAGTTGAAAACCTTATTGAAGTAGGCATTTCCCTAAGTCCCCATAAAAAGCAAAAAGTGTTGCAAAAGTTGCTGCACATCATGTTTGGGGAGGCTTTCTTTTGTATTCTACAACAGAAAAACTTTCAAGTATTTAAAAAATGGGGGATACCACAGTTTAATCTTGAGTGTACCTAGTCTGGATTCTTCCTTGAGGGGAAGGCTGGCTCAATCTGGCATTCATCTGGTACCTAGGGATTTTAAAATAAGGAAGAATTTGGAGATATGTTGAAGATTTTCTTCTCTGTCACATGCCAAACATGCTATTCCTGGGCTTACTTCTTTCCAAGTCATTTCAAGGGGAGCTTAAAAGTTCAGGACAGAGACTACTCTCTAGTCTGCCAACAAAATAAAAATGGTAATGACCAACAACATTTCATTTCTTTGCTCTAAAAAGAACTAATGAAAAATAGGGTTTAGTCCTAAACTTACTCAGTGTCTTTAAAATACATTTTAAGTTGCTCAGATAAATGTAAACACGAGAATGCGTTTATGCCAGTGTAGGCAAACAATTGCATGTTTGTAACCTCTGTCACTCGCCTTCTTCAGCTTCCAGAGCTAAACTCAGCATGATCAACACTATGTCAAAAATTCGAGGCCAGGAAAAGGGACCAGGCTACCCTCAAGCAGAAGCCTTGCTGGCAGATGCAATGCTGAAATTTGGCCGAGAACTTGGTGAAGAATGCAACTTTGGTAACTTGTTTACTTCCTTTTCCACTATAATGTAATAAAAATGGTAGTAAAATTTCATATAGCTTTCATTATTAAAGGGCTGCACTCTTACAGAGGAAGAACTTCTGCAAGAAGCATTAGAGTTCGGCTTCATCAGACTTATTTTTTAAGGTTGGTCTAGGCCTGTTTTGAGTTTCCTTTGAAGATTTGGACTAGAGAACTTTTCCTCGTAAATGAAATTCAGATTGTTTCCATTTGGACCAATACCCAGATAGGCTTTAGCTCTCTGTCATAAATTGTAATGCTGTGACTGTGTTGGGGTGAAATATGTACATGTACAGAAATTGTGTTGTTGTCTATGCATATACAGAACAAAGCCCCTTTGCCCTCAGAATCCTTAAACTAACTGTTACTGTCTTCATTGCAGGCAAGGAATAAAAACTAATAGATTTTTAATAGGTTTTGGCCTTTTTTTATGACCAAAGTCCACATTTTGAAGGCACGAGTGAACACTCCTGTCTTATCTGTTTATTGCTCCTCGCTCCAAACCCAAATGAGTTCATAGCTGAGTTACAAATGTTAAACTGACTCTTAAAACTATGTCCAGCAGTAGAGTTCTGGTTATAAAGAGATGACATTCACAACAGCATACTTTGGCTTTCTGTCTTGTTTGTTTGGACTTCTTCGTGGCCATTTTCACATGACAACACACAGAACCTTCTAATGGGACTGTGAAACTCCTCTATTTGAACCATCATAAAATTGTTTCCCTGACATTTGGAATGCAAAAAGTACTGTCTTACTTGTTTTATGCAACTCACTAGTTAGCTGGACAGATGGAGTTTGATTTGTGCTAAACACTACTGATTTTTTAAAAATTGGTTGCCTCTCATTTGCTAAATTTCAAACACATTTTTAAAAGGAAAATGAACTAATATACTCTAGTTTCTGCAAATTGCTGTATATTCTGTGATAACTGCACTAGCATGCAGCAGAATAGATATGGCAATTATTTTCACATTCTTAACTAATAGCAGCTATTATGGCTATTTGTCACTCTTTGTCCAAATCTGGAAGGCTCTCTCATTTCACAGTGCATTTCTGGCATCCACTGCTTGGGATACAAACCTCCTTCTGATTTCTCACATATTTTGGTTTTCAGACCCTTCATACTCTTTGAAAGTGGATTTTTTTATCCTTAACCTATACCTCAGACCAGGAGGGTAGGTTTGAACTTCTTGATTTGCTTCTTATGCAGAAGAAGTAAAACAGAGTGATAATTTTTGTGGCCCTCAAGTTAATCTTGGAGGAAATCTCAAAAGGCAGTTAATTAGGGTTGTTGAAGTTTATGAGCTTCATACACTTACACTTGAGTAGTCTATGTAGTAGACCCCACAAATGGAGTAGTACTATGAAGTCTATAGTCTCATTAAAAGAAACTTTCATTAAAGAAAATAATCTGTGAAATTGTTAAGCAATTTTACACTTGATACTGTCACCAGTCTCACAGATAGAAATGGGGAGACCTAGACTTGAATTAAAACCATGTTTTAATGCAGTGTGGTGATGGTACCACTGAGAAAATAGTTAATTCTCTTCCAGCATGTTTGTTTCAACAGAGTGAGGAATTAATGGACAACAAAGGATATGGAGGAAGCTATCTTGACACAGCATGGAACCACAAGTTTAGCTTTAGCATTACAAGGCGTGAACTCTGGTGGCTGCAGGGGTGTAAAATCTATATTGCTGTTTTACATAGTGCATCAGCCACTGTTTCTTTCCTAAACTTGAGACTTAAAATTCTCCGAAGAAGAATCTCTTCAGAAGTTTCTCTGAAGTTTCCATGACTCAACTTCATTCTATAGTGGTTCAAAACTAAGTTATTTTGAGACAAACTGCATCTTTTCTTTCAGGACCAGCACTTGTTGATGTGGGAGAAGCTATGAAGGAGCTTTCTGAAGTCAAGGACTCTTTAGACATGGAAGTGAAGCAAAACTTCATTGACCCACTTCAAAATCTCCATGACAAAGATCTGAGAGAAATACAGGTATTTCCATCAATGTAGTATGCAGTATTTTAATAATGCCAAATGGGTGGACAGTCTATATACTCAGAATTTTTGTTAGTTGTGTAGTTTAAAATGGGGCACTCAGGTTTGAAGAGACCTGATTTTTGTCTCTTTTGGCTTAAATTCTGTGTCTCTTGCTGATGGCTTAGAAGGGGAAAGATCAAAATTTGAACATTTTTTGGTGGTAGAATTTTCAGTCTTATCCAGACATGAACACAGTACTCTAATCTTACCATTTGAAAGCTCATTTCACAAAATAGATGTACCAACGTTTACATTCTGTTTTCTAGGGTATGGCAAATGCTTATCAGTGTAAGTTGCTGCTCTTCTCAGCTCAGTAAGGCTTTCATACTGTTAGAGATATGTGGATGAAAGATATCTTGGACTGTTTGATATAATTTAGAAAATTGGCAGTTATAAATATTGCAGTGGATGACAAATTGATTCTTCTGAGAGAGAGTAAACACCTCAAGTAATCATGGTCATGCTGGTAGCATTAACTTTTGGCCAGCTGGATGCGGCAGCTGCTAAACAGATGAACATGAATTTTACCTCAGTTAACAATCTAGAAAATCTTCAGTGTAAGAAAACATTAAGATATTTTAGTGGTCTGATAAGAGCGATTAAAAATATTTTCTGTGTTGCTTTTTATGAGTGCTGTTATGCAGGCAAAAATGCACTAGTTGTGCATTTTCTCCTGAACACCTAGGGAAAAAAACACAGTGGTCAAGTAATTCTGCATTAAAGAGAAAGAAACCTGCATATCTTTAATACAGATAGCAATTGAAGTTGTCCATTCTGCATGGCCTTTTATAGAGTTGGTCTGTCATTTAGATCATTGCTTCTTAAATGATACATAAATCCACCTGTTTCATTATTCTGTATTTCTCTCCTCTGGGGAAGGGTTGATAGACAACAAACAGTGCATGCTTGCAAGTGTGCAGGACTACCTCCTTACAATGCAATATCAGGGAAAATCCTTTATACTGTGCTTGCATTTGTGTTTTTTGGTTTTTTAGCATCATCTGAAGAAAATGGAGGGTCGACGCCTGGATTTTGATTACAAGAAGAAAAGACAGGGCAAGCTTCCTGATGAAGAACTTCGCCAAGCTCTGGAGAAATTTGATGAATCAAAAGAAATTGCTGAGTCAAGCATGTTCAACCTTCTGGAGATGGATGTGAGATAACCCTTGTTAATCTTTGACCAGAGTCTTACCAAGATAGTGGAAGCCCTTTCCTCCTTGCTGGACACAGTGAGAGGCTCAGAAGCTATAGTAATGTACAGCATGTTCTTGTAGGACCAGTTTCTTAGGTATTTTATAGGTAACTGAGCTAAAGAATGCAAGTCCTCTGTAGCATCGTTGTGCTTCCTAACTGCAAAACATTATTTACAAAACCAAAGTATCTTTCTTCTTAGTATTATGTAAATATAGCTAATTACTCTTACTTGTGGTTATAGGGTTTGTGCCAAGGCTTTTGCTCAAGTGTGTGGGCTGCTGAGAGGATTGTAAAGAACAGAAATTATGAACTCACAACCCCATGGTGTCTGCTGTAATCAGATGCAGTTGTGAATAGAAAACTCAAAGTTACTGTGACTGTCTCTATCTGACCCTGAAGAATATGCTTTACTTATAGACTAGTTAGGATTGAGTATTTTCTAGGTTTATCTAATGTTCTGTTTATAATTGATGTTGAAATTGTGAAATTAAGCAAGAAAAAACATCTCTATCACATGTCAGCTGAAGTCTGTGTTGTATAATATGTAGTCAAAGAAAATTAAGGATTTCTGTGAATTAACTTGATTTAAGTACACACCTTATCTAACTCCTCATTTTGTTACCAAATTGCTGTAGAGGAGCTATAACAAACCTGAAAATACTTGCACATAGAACTTAATATTTGCATAGGAATTAAATATAGCTGTGCTGAAATGAAAGAATTATAAAAAGTTTGTTGTTTTAATCCTTATAGTAACATCCATTCCCAGGTGTGCAGACATTGCTGGGCAACATTACACTATTGTGGCACTGTGCACAAGGGAAACTGCTAGCACTTGTGCTGCCCACAAAGTGGGGTTTTGGGTGTTTTTTCCCTCATGAAGTGGAATGCTCTCTGCCTTCACTACAAATATTCTGCATCCCAGATTATGTAGTAGCCTTCCATTGTGGTCTGCTTCACAGGTCAGAGTACAACAGAAGCATGATCATAGTCCCTGTGGTTCTGTGCCCTTCAAAGGCAGGGAGGGAGAAGGTGTATTGCACTCTCATTACAGTCTCATTTTTACTTTTATAGTATTTGCTGAATGTGGTAGGTCTGTAGGCTGATGTTCATGCAAATCAGCCATGGAGAGATGATCAGCGGAGAAGAGTTGCAGTTACCATTCCAGATCAGGTCATAACCAGACGTGGTAATGAATAAAGACTGATATGTAAAAATTTACTGCTAACTACAAGGATGAATCAAGTTTTTAGAGAGATAAGTAAAATTGCCTTTGCAGTGGACAGGAGTCTTTATTCTCTATTGCCTGAGCTGTTAGTATTCACCTAAGATCCGATGTTTTAATGTCAATCCTCAGATTGAACAAGTGAGCCAGCTTTCTGCTCTTGTGCAAGCCCAGCTGGAGTACCACAAGCAGGCCACGCAGATCCTACAGCGAGTTACTTCTAAGCTGGAAGATAGGTAATGCACTTTTTGTAAGTTTCTTGAACAGTTTGTTAGTTTGACAGAAGTAGAAACCCTATGAGTAGAATGCAACTCAGTTATCCTTCTTGACTTGGTACTTGTATGTTTATGAAAACAAGGGCCGTTTCATTAGACGATTGCAAGCTAAGGTTGAAATGTTTTGGAGATGCATCTACTTCTGAGTATGAGTTCAGGAAAGCACATCATCTCAGTAAAGCTGTTAAATGTGAGTTAACTGACAGGAAATGTTTATAAGTACTGAATTTACTGAGACTCACAACTTCGGATTCCTTACTGTTCGTGCACGTATTCACAAAGTATGCTCATTCTGAAAGAAGATGTTAAAAATTGATTTTGAAAAAAAGTATCTTGTTGCATTCTTGTCTACCTAAAAATCTTCCTGAGCTAAGTAGTGACACCCTCATTATTAACCACTTTATTTACTTTAATATTCCTCCTATTATCAGATCAAACTTCATACAAGACTTAGTTTACCTCTTCCATCCCCTTTGTCTAACTGCATATGCTATCAGAATTCCTACAATATCTTTTTAATAGAGTTTAATAATTTTTATTTTAAAATATTTGTTTCCATCAAAACTGATTGATCAGCTTCTCACACACACATCCTTCTTCAAGGAAATTTAACATACAGGAAAGATTTCTCTACCAATATGGTTGAGGAAGACTCAGTAAAAGATGGATATAATTCCCAAGAGGAGATAATGTTCATGTACTGTGCAAAGGCAGCTGTTTTCTGATGTCATTAGTATAGATCAAGTTGCTAATACTGCTGGATCTGTCAGTGTTGATTTTCTCAGAGCATGCATCCTGAAAATCTCATTCAGTTCTAAGTCTTAAAATCCTTGTGACTGGCAGCAGCACTTGTTTTGGTAGACAGGCTGTCCAGCTGACTGTTCCTGGATACAGTTTGCAGTACCGTCTAAACAGCTAACAAAACAATTTTTAGCTGCAAAACAATACTGCAATTCACTTTCTTTACAGAAGCTTCAAAAATTCCTCAGGAATAGGTGGTTTATCCTGTAGTCCATAAATTATGCCATTAAGTGAACATACCTCTCTCTCTGCAACAGATTTCTCTTCCTATATCAATTCAGGTGATCCTTTGCCCTTTTAAAGCTTCTGCTAACTGTTCACTATTTTTGCTTTAAGTTTCAGCTGTGAATGATTTTAGCGTTTCTAGGCTCCTGAATACTATGGTAATTCAGTTGAAGTAAATCTTTTGCATCTATAATAGTAAAGAGGCTGCTGGCTAAATCATCCTTTATCCACACCACTGGACACAAATTGAGCGCTGTGATGTGTTCATGCCAGAGATGAGTCAGGAATATAGACCTGTTGCTATCTGAACTACTAGTCTTCCCCTGCTGGTGATAGGCAGGTAGCAAGAAATACATAACTCCTGGGGCTTGGAGGATGGGTTTTTTTACTATATGGACCAGAAGATAAATGATGCTTTACTTTTAAGCTGAGCAAATTTGTTACTGTTCACTGTCAGTGATGCCTGCAGCACATACTGCCCATTTTCTAGGTACCTTTTCACGAAGAGTGAATGGAACCTGTTCCTGCTGGTTTCTGGCATGGACAATGACTTATAATTACTAACACTGTCCTGTGCAAAATATTCACGAAAGATTTTTTTAGAAGTATGAGTTAGACTGCAAAAACTATGAAAAATTTAAAAATGCACTTGTCTTCTATTTTTTCTGGGCTCTTTAGATGAGACTTCAAGACTTTCTTCAGGAAGTACAGGCTCAAGAATTTAATTCCTTTTCTAGACATTAATGGAAAGCATAAGCTTCCTTAAAATACCATGATTCCAGGAACTGGGAAATTTTAGGAGCTTGGTGAACATCAGGAAACTTTCAGTCAAATTAATAAAAACTGGAAGGTCAGCAAACCTTTAAACATCCTTTTTCACCAAGTGAAGTGAGGATGCAGTTTTCCCAACACAGTGTCATGACAGAGCAGCTGGGAAGCAGGAATGGTTTCCCTGGAGGTATTTATTTTCTTAAGAAACATGGCTCATGCTGAGCTTTTGGGTAATTTTTAGCAAATCACTAGAACTGTCACCTTATAGTTCATAATCTGAAAAAAATTGTGTTTTTTTCAGGAAAGGATTAAGTGTAACAGAACCAGTTTAAGTATTTCTTTAAAATTTTACTGTCTTGAAAAAGTAACTTTTGTTAATGAGTGAAACACAGCAAGGGTTTTTATTTATTTTGACAACTTCTATTACTCAAGTTTTTAATTTACCTAGAGTTTTGGGGTTTTTTTAATGTGGAAGAAAAGCACTGTCTGGGGACTGGCTTATAATAGTGTTTTGGATGGTGAGGAAAGCCTTGTTGTCAGGATCAAAACTCATTAAGTTAGATGCAGATCTTTTCAATAGATAAATCAAAATAGATACTTTTCTGTATCTGCCCTAGAGAGCAAGTCTAGGGCAGATACAGAAAAGGTGAGAGAAACCAACTTGTCTTTTAAACTCATACGAAGTGTTCTTTCATATGTGGAATTAGAAATACATGTGGTAGTTCTTCTGCATAAGCTGCTCTGTATTTGTTCATCCCTTCCTTGGATTTTACCTGGAATCTGTAAATATACTCTTCCCTAAAAATTCTAGATTTCTCAATTAGAAGAATAAGTTGAAATGAATGATAAATAAGTGGTTATTTTGAGAGTCAGGAAGACTGGACTTTTGTCCCTTTGTGAAACAAATGTTCCAAACAGCAAACTAACCAAGTCTGCAAATGAAGTCAGTACATTCCCACAGAATCTTCTTACAAAATGACAAGAGTTGGCATTAATCAACTGAATAGTTAGAAGCAAAAAAAAAAAAAAAAAAAGCTAAAAATTGGGACAGATATGTTCGTAAAGCTCTTTTCTAAGCATTGATAGTCACGTAACAAGTTTTTCTGTATTATGAGCTCTTTGTTTTTGCTAGGCAAAAGGAAGATAGACAATCTGCTAGGTTTCTGAAAGGAATGAAAAATTAACAACTTCATGGCACAGTCACATCAGCTGGTTTTCATAATTTAAACTACTGTTGTAAACAGAAAAACTACTCCAAATGACATAATTCTTTTACTAGGGATGATTGGTGGATGAGAACTTCAGCCTTGGAAATAAAGGTAGTTGGTACATCTTATCTGCTAACAAGATACTAACTCTTGACATTTAATTTCATATTTTGGCAGAATAAAAGAGGCATCATCTCAGCCCAGGAGAGAATACCAGCCCAAACCCCGTATGAGCCTGGAGTTTGTGACAGGTGACAATACACAGCACAATGGAGGAATATCCCATGCCACCACACCCAAACCATCAGGTAATGTCAGCAACGATGCAAGCAGGAAAACCAGCCCTGTCTGACATTTTGTGTCAATGCAGAAGTTGCATGCTTTCCTCTGGAGATTAGTTCTTCCATGGGGGAAAATGAGAATGGGGATAGGAGAGAGATGTCTGAACTGTTGTTTCTTTGTAAAGTGTTCATATCCTCAGGCAGGAGAAGAGAGATGGATCATCCATTGCTTAAATTGTGTCTTTTGGCCAAAATTTTCCTTTATCCTAGAAGCTTGAAATACAGATCTTTACAATGTAGGCATTTCAAAAACTAAAATAACAATTGAAAGTTTTCCATGAAAACACAGAAACCTGAGGTCTGCCAGACCACCATAACCACATCCTGCTGTTTAAAACCTGGAATTAGAACATGAGCCCGAAAGTAAAAATAACAAAATTAACTTAAACAATCTTGCAAACTCCTAGCAATCGCCTCACTATGCTAGCAAGAAGAAGGATTTAATTGAAACTCCTTATGCATGAGTGTGGCTTGAGTCTTGCATGCTGGAGCTCTCCTCATTCCACCAGTTAGATTCTTCTTCACTCCTTTTTCATAGTGCCATGAACACTTGTCTGTGCTAAGGCAGTGCAGACTGATGTTCATTTATCTCTCCAGCATTTATATTTCCCTCTTCAGGGAGCAGTGTTTAGCATTTTCTTCAATAGGGCTTCTTTTTTTTGAAGTGTTTATTGGTTTCATAGGAATGCCTCCTTTGAAAATTCTTGAATGTATGTTTGGGGTGATTAATTCAAAGAGTTTATTTGCTAATTCTTCTAAATTTCAGCTGGTAGCAATGAGGATAGAAAACATGCTGTAAGGCTTGTCAGCACAGTAGTCTTCATGACAAAGAAACCAAAATACACTGTGAGAGATATGTAAAGAAAAGAAATAAGGTTTCACCACAGAATGTAATAAATTAAATCTAGTATTTGAAACTTGCTCTATTGAGGTCTATAGAAATGGAAAATTTTTGCCCCAGAATAACTCAAGCATGGGCCTTCTATCCAGAGTGTATGTTCAAAATGAATATGCAAAATGTTTGAATCTGAAACTTACTCATCTTAAAGCCTGTATACATGAAGAAGTAGATTATGTATTCTTAGAACTATCACTATGGTGAAGAGGCATGTGTTGGCTCATTCAGACCACTGGAAGTGCATGAACTTTCACTATGGAAATTCAGGTGGGGATATTATTTCTTACAATTAGTGCTGCTAAATCCTACATATTTTGACCAGTAGCAATTTTGGATTTGGTAGGCTTGAAGTTATAGAGGCTTCAGAGAGAGGGAAGAGGGAGGATGTTTGTTAATTTCATATAACATATGGAAATACCATCAGACTAATCACTTATAATAATATCCACTACCCATCCTAAAGAGTTTATGGTCAGATGTTCGTGAACTAGCATATTAGTAAGCTCTCATTTTCTTTTTCTGAATCTATCCTGACAGCCCTGCAGTAAAGCATTTTGTGGGAATAGGGAATAAAAGTCTTTGGAAACATGATACTAAAATTCAAAGGATTAGGAGCGTACACAGTGATATAGCTGTACCACTGAAATTTACAGATAAAGGGCAAACACACAGTTGCATCTTCACTGTACTTACGCTGCTTACCTGAGGTAAATAGACAAAGCATCTCTTTGCCAGTAAAGGCAGGGCAAAAAAAAAAAAAAAACCAGGGCTTTTGCTTAATTTTTTGTATTTTATAAATAGATAAAGATTAGATTCCAGGTTGATAACAGTTGTGCCTTCAGGTGTGGTCTTGACTAAAGCTTGGTTCTTTTGGGATTCTCATACTTTTACCAGCAGGCACTTACAGTAACTGAAGACTGTCAGAAGCTAATGATTGTCTTCTAATGAAGTTTGGCAGTCCAAATATAGGTATTACTGAAGAACTGTCATCAGAATATGAGTGACACCAGAAACAGCAAAATCTGTCATACATACAGTGATAAAACTGGTACTCCTAAGTGCTGATACTTTTAAACATGTTGTTTCTGTGTCTCCTCTCCACAGGTGCTCACATGGATCAGCCGTGCTGCCGAGCTCTGTATGACTTTGAACCAGAGAATGAAGGGGAGCTGGGATTTAAAGAGGGTGATATTATTACCCTCACTAACCAGATTGACGAAAACTGGTACGAGGGAATGCTTCATGGCCAGTCAGGTTTCTTCCCCATCAATTATGTCGATATTCTGGTTCCATTACCCAATTAGGAATGCTGATCCACCACCTCTGACACAAATAGTTGTGTCAGTACCACTGCTTTCAAAATGCTGCTTCTTACACCTTACAAGTGCAAACTGCAGTGGTTAGAGTTATCGATTCCTAATGAGCATCTTTGGTTTACGTGTTGTCATACTATGTGGTGGTGATGCGTTGTATCTTCTGAGCCAGCATAGCGTGGATTAGTTTATTGACTGTGCTGGCCTGGTAGTAACCAGAGCCATTAGTGAGATGAAATGGGGAAGATGATGGCAAGCAAAGTAGGTAATTCATAGTGAAACAGCAGGAAGTGAAGGTGGTGTTGGGAAGATAATGCCTATCACCACCGTATTACCTTTTCAGTTCTCTGTAAAAAGAGGGAAAAGTTCTTGCCATTCCATCTTTCCCTTTCTAATGATACAGTTCACACAGGTCTAACATTGACTAACCAGAATTGTATCTTTCAATCAAACTGGCTGGCTGTTCTCACAGAGAGAGCGTAAATGTAGATCCTCTGGTTTCTCAGAAAGTGAACCACTGTACTGTGTGTCCTGCTGCTCTCTGCTAAGTTTTATATTCTTAATTATTGTTAAAAGGCCTATTTCCCTCCAGAGGTAAACAGTAAGCTGTTACATGGGGATTCCTGTAGTAGAAATGTTGGACCACAAACCACCTGAATTTGCCCTTCAGGAACTTTTAGCATGCTCACCAAAATGCCAGTAAATGGGCAAGATGGGGAATAAAACTGGCATTTATTTAATGTTTCTTGTCAAGTCTTGGCACAAAACCTTGCTGCTTAAGCACCAGATATCCTTTGTAAACTCATTCACTGAGGAATACAGTAACCAACCAAACACAACCCTCATTTCATCTGTTTCTGTCTGCCATGTGTTCTTTGAACATCATTTGTGCATACTCTCTCCTCAATGAGGACAAAATAAAACATGTTATTTTTTTTGTTGAGCAATGAAAGACATGTGGCTGTATATGCAAAAACATTTCCCATCAGTTTAGTTGGTTCTCCTGTGTTCCTCCTTCCTGCACTTGGTGTGTACAGTGCTGTGCCTAGCTTCTTGGCATTCTTTTGGTAACTGTTGCAGAAGTTCTCTTAGTTTAGTTATCCAGAGTTCTATTTATCTAAATTGTACAGACTCTATCAGAGGTTTAATGTGCTGCTTCGAATGTGCCACTTCAGTACTGGATGATGTGAAATGAAGACAATTCCCTACTGCTTAATGTATAAACTATATCATGGAAAGTATTGTTATTTCAAATAAATGCTGAGAGAATAACTAGAATAATGTTGTGTATTATTGCTTTGTTGCTTTAAAATCTGTTTTGATAACTTCAGCTAACAAGAATGTTGTTTTAGAAAGCATATTTTTCATTTCCTGCGAATGTGAAAAATCTTTTTTTGTCATTATCATTTTACTTCAGTCAAATAAATCTCATGCATATAATTGCCCTCATAAGTGGGATGAACTTAACACTGACCACATTAAATTAATGTCTCAATGACTAACATGCAGTCTTGTAGATACAGGTTATTTCTTATCAAAGAATGCTGGTGTTCACAAACTCCCTAATGAAGCTTAAAGACTTGGTAACTTATAATGTGTTTATGTTTTTAAATAAAACCAGGGTTATTGTCACAAGCAAAACAGACTTGACTGGGAGAAAACTAACTTAAACCAATCCAAGTATTTTTGTGCAGGGAGAGCAAAAAGACTATCACCTTTCCTGTCCGAGTTCCCAAGCTCAAATTCACTTCTGACTCTTCCTCACCAGCAGCTTACTGGCATGAGTATTTGTAGGTGTACAGTATGTCCATAAAAGCTCCTCTCTGCCGCTTCTCCCTCCTCATTTTTTCCCCCTTTTTCAGTGGTGAGTCCAGCACAGGACTTACTGTGAGTATCTGCTGGTGTGTCACGGACAGTCTCCACCTCATTGTTCTTCAACTTCAGTGTTCCCTCTGCTAAGAGTGTTTCTCACTCTTATTTTCCCCGTCTTCTGCTCATTGCCCTGTGTTCATGTCCCAGTGCACGTTGACAGAGACTGACAGAGTAGAAGAAGAGTCTTTCAGAGATGGTGCCTCATTCAAGGCTCAGGTCAAGGTCAGGCTGGATGGGGGTCTGAGCAGCCTGGCGTAGTTGAAGATGCTCATTGCAGGGGTCTTGGACTAGGTGACCTTTTACAGTCCATTCTAACCCAAAATGTAAAAAATTAGAGATACAAATACAATTCCTGTAACTTTTTATTACAGTTCTGTCCTAAATCCAATGACTGGCCTCTAAGGAAGTTTCTGTCAGTGACTGGGAGAAATCTATTTCAAACTCAATGGACTTTATACAGATGCATTAATGGTCCCATACTACAGTTACTGTTAGTCAATATTATAAACAACTAAAAACAGTTACAGAACAATTAATTATTTTAAATATCAAGGCCTGGCAGTCACAAGTAGTGCACTGGCACACCTCTATTTTGTCAGATTATTATTCTGTAACATTGTGGAGAGCATGCAACTACAGGGCAACAACGTCAGAGATAAATTTACATGATTTAGAGCAAAAGGATGGTTGGTGTACAGTGCTACCCCACCCTGCTGAGGTGTAGGGGACTTTTTAAGGTGTAGGGGACTGTAGTGTCTTTCAATAAATGGGACCAGAAAGTTTGCACAGAAGAGTCATCATGATGACATAAGCCTGGTCTTGACCTGTTGCACAACTCTTGGCACTTCGTTATTGCTCTGTTCTGTGTCTCCTGCAGGTAATACCTAAAAAATACTTTATTCCTGAGGTGGTAATATCAAAATCTGACTTCACCAAGTGAGGGATTACTAGGGCTGACAAAAGTTTGCATCTGAACCTTCAGTACTAGGATAAAGAGGGTGATCCAAAACAAAGCAGGTGGGTGTTTGCTTTTGCACCTCAGATAATTCAAAGCTTTGCCTGTGGAGCTCTGTGACTCTTCCATTTTATAATCATATAAGATATGTTGTTGATGGATATAATCCTTTTTCACTGGGAGACTTAAAACTTTTGTCATCCTGTTTTCCAAGGTGTATGTTTTCAGAAATATTTTAAAAATCTGACATGGCTTCCTAATTTCCAAACTTGGCTGCAGAACTGCTTGTCACAGAGGAAATTAGGAAGTCTGCCAGCACTGAGCTATCAACTGCTACATACAGCTAAATGCTTTAGGTTTGATGTTGGTTTTATTCCTGTTTAAGGTTTCTTGAAGCTTTTACCTTCTTAGCCTTCTTTATTTATTGCAGAGTGAATCTTTGTGAAAAATATAACAAAATCCCTCACAGTTCCCTGAACACTTCTCCATTTATATAAAGAAGTGATTGAAAATGTGGGGTTTTTTCTGCTTTTAAAATATCTTCTTCCCTCCAGAAAGAAAGAAGATGGTAGTCACATCTGGAATTTTGTGTTTAAATCTGGCTTACAGACAATTCTCCCTTTGAAGGCATACTACTTTTCCCACATGAACTACCTTGACAAGATTTGAAAACTGCTATGACGACTTCTTTTCTGGTTTCATACTTCTAGGTCTTGTAAATCTTTATGGCCACTCCTATACTGAGGAGTTCCACTTCAGAATTATCCTAAGCTTCTCTTGTCTCATGAAGGCATGTATATGTCAGTGGAAATGGGTCTTCTTCCCAGCACAGGAGTAGGCTGACTTTGCAATGGGCAAAGGAGGTCATGAATTTGGTCATATACTTGGGTAACACTGTTTAAAGGTGAGTTCATTCTATAGATATGTTTAGTTTTCTGTAAAGCACAGTAGATTGTCTTAGACTTAAGCTCAGAATGTCTAGAATGTTCTGTAATTATTATTTTATTATTTTTAAACTTTCAGCACTCCGATAGTTCAAGCACAGACTTGAAATTTCCAGAAGGCTTTGCCATCTTTCCTTGCCATTTAGTCTAATGTGTTGCAGAAGATGGGAACAGCATTGTCATACATATTCTTGCTGTGCACTGTAATGTACAGGTAATTTCTAGGCTGTTTAACAGTATTTTCTTGGAGATGCAGCACAGTGGAGCAGTCAAAGAAACAGCAGCTTCTGCTACACCTTCCTAGAGCTGCTGGCCCTTGAAGGCTCTGGCAGCTCTGGGACACACACAAAGAACATCTCCCTTTCAGGTGCCACCAGGGCAAACAGTGGACAAGCTGAAGTCCTTGTAGTGAGAGCCCTCTACTGACCCACAGCTCAGTTGGTGGAGTAGTGGCAGCCAGCCTCATGCTTCTTATATTCCCTTACACGGTGCTCAGGGCTTGTGTCTTTCACTGTCTCTGCACCTTTTGTGAAACATGGAATTGAAAAGAAGCAGGGAAAGATAAAGGGGCTCAAGCTCCTTCGTCTCTCCTCATCTGTGAGCTGAGAGGTTCCAGGAGAGGCTGGGCCACTCTCTAAGATCTGCTTTCCCAGCACCTTCAGATATACACTGGTGCTTCTTTGGGTCACTGCCTGAAATTGGAGGATTCAGCAATGTATCCAACCACCATCAACAGTGCTTATCTAGGGACTTTCCTGTCCTTCAGCAGCCACTGACTTGTGGCATGTTCTGTGCTCAGAGCCTCCACATGCACAGCAGGATCCTTCAGCAGGCACCAGGATCCAGCCACACAGGGTCGTAATGCCTGACTGTGAAGAATTTGAGGCATCTAATGTTGGATGTGACAATACACAACTTGCACAATTGCACTGAGTTGATTGCATAACAAGAATTCCACAAATACCTTGGCAAAGTTTCAAACATTTAAAATGCATTTGAAGCACCTATATTTAAAGTTTGGTTTCTTGAAGAGCTCATTGAGTTTTCATTTAGTTCAATTGGCATCACAGGTTTTTTTTGTGAAGTTCCTCAATTTTTGTGAAGTTCCTTATTACTCAGAAGCAGTGAAAGCCTGGCAAAACTCATCTGTGACCCTTTCCAAATGATAAGCTAATCCTCTGCCAGTACTGCAAGTAGAACTCAGTGCAGTATGCAATTAAAGTTCCTTGATTTATTTTGAGATCTGTTGTTTGATTTGATCTTCAATACATCTAAAAGGTCGAACAAAAATTGTAGCACTTAATCTAGCTGGGCTGTCCTAGTCAAACATTTCATATCCCCATCTGCCTGGATCTTCTACAGATCACAGGAACAGGAAGAAATCCAGAAGATGCTAGGTAGGAATGCAGGAGGTATCATATGCCTGAAGTTTCAGCCCATGTATGGGGTTGCCTGATGAACAAGGCCACCTTAGCTTTAGAAGAGGAAGAAAGGAAGTTCAAACTGCTAGGAGGAAGTTTCACGAGAACCATCCTCTCTTATTGCTGAATTTTCAGGTGATACTGAAAAATTAATTAATTTCCTAAACCATAAGGGAACAGCAGAGCAAGAAAAAGAGGGAGGAATTTTATTTCTTTTCTATTCTTCTAGAGATAGGATGTGTATTCTTGAAATTTCTCTGATTTTAGCCTGTAAGTGAAACATGATCAGAGGTGCTTCTAGAACAAATTCTGCGCAAAAAGAAAAACAGTCATAAATGGAAAACCTTGCAAGCATAATTTACTTCTTCAGCACGAGAAGAAAGGTGGCCTCTCACAGTCCTTTTGCAGTAGGCTGCAATGGCTTCTAAGCAGCCTGAGTTACTGTAATGCAAATTTGAACCATGAGGAAAAGACTGTGATGATGGACATCAGCACACATCAGTGGTGATGTCTAAAGGGAGCTGCAGATGCATCAGCTTCATCAGTCCTACAGTGCTTTTCTGATCGGATGGTGTGCCCAGTTCCTCTGTGGTGAGTGGGGTGCAGGGAAGAGCACACCACTTTGTGCAACTCCTGTAAGCAGGGGCTTTAGTGTCATCTGCCAGGAACAGAACTACAGATATAAACTAAATAGCAGGCAGCTGGAATGGTTATGGCATCGTTTTAACACTTCTGATCAAGAGGATGAAAATCCTGGTACACCACAATGTCCAATACAAAAGAGCAGAACTGCTATCTCAGGTATGTGTTAAAAATGAGTAAGCTTCCAGAGGTATAGGACATCACAGATCATTTCACCACAACCTCAGCATTCCTTCTCCCAGAAACTGCTCCTTGCTTTCACTTTGGGGCATCACTAAAATACTATTTGCTTTGGCCTGAAGTCTAGCAGTGTCTCGTGGGGGTCCTAAAGTCGCAAGGTCACATCACACCTGATCTGCTTTAGGTTCTAGGAAGGGACTCAGAATAGATTGGATTTCACATGCTAACAGAGAGTTGTTGCCAGAAACTGGGTAATGCATTTAGTTTTAATTCTCCAGCTGTACATTAGGGATGATAATAATTCTGTATTTCACAGATCTGTTGATGATATATATCAATGTGCATAAAGCTTTTGGAGTTTACACTGTGGACTTGAGAAAAAAATCTGTTCTTTTCTTTGTACAACTATGGTATTAATGCAGCCAAAACAAAATTTCTGCTTTTATTCAAGGCCAAGCGTTTTACTTGTGACAGGTTAAGAATATTTACTAAGCATCAATACTCTAAACTTCATCTGAGAGTCTGAAAACAGAATTAGGCTGAAGGTATCTTCCACTAAATACTGAGATGGTGTTTGGCAACAGGAGGTATTAATGCATTGCAATTTCATAGCTATCTGGAGGTCAAGACTTTAGCACTTCACTAGGCTGTGCAGCTGCATAGTGATGTGCTCTCTGCACCTTCATGTCAGAGGACCTGTCAAATAATACTGCAACAAGCATCTGTGCTTCTATTTCTATCTGATTCTCACCTGGCAAAAGTAATAAATAATCCCCAGCTTACAAATTTTTTATTTCTTTAAGTCTAAAGGAACTTCATGGAATTCCAAAATTCCCTGCAACCCGAGGAAATTTCTTGCTTCCTGCTTCTCTGCAATATTGAAGTGTGCAGAGCGGTGTCAAGAAACAAGTCTGTTTATCTGGCTTTATGCACACTTTGAGAGATACTAACGCTAATACTACTACTAATACTAATACTAGTACTAATACTAAAACCCTGATAGAACCTGGAAGCACAGACGTGCGTTAGATCTTCCTCCCCACGTCAGACATTTCATGCTGACTGTCAGCAATCAGATGCTGCCCCTTCTGAGCAATTGTTTCCATTTTTGCACAAGAAGCTTTTCATTTGATATCTAAGGCATCTGTTTTACTTGTTGTTTGTCTCCCTCTTGATAGTGTGCAACTGTCAATCTTTTCCTAAGCTTAACAGAGGTCTGTAGCCCATTTTTGTCACAGCTCCTGTGGGGAACTAGAGCAGGGAAAAATTGTGCAGAAGCAGGAATTTCAAGATCCCTGTTGAACTTGTAGGTTCTCATGAGATGTAGAAAATGCACAGAACACGCTTTGTTCCCGTTTTCAAACCCTGGAAAGCATTTTGTCAGTTGATGATGCACACAGCCTTGCAGCGTTGTTGATGCATTATGACCATGGCTCATTCTGACATGCACCCAGCAGCCACTGGAGAAGCCAGTCTGTTCCTTCAAGCTCCATATAGCCTGCAGTACCACCACCTTTTTAAGACGTGGGAGGGATGTTAATCTGTTTTAAACGAGTGCAAGATGTTTTAAATCAAATGCAGCTGCCGATCTTTTAGATTTTGGACCATGGTACGCTGCAAATGCCTCGTTTTTGTTACTGTTTGGTGCTACTACTGAGAGCCAGTAGAGGGCACCCTGACATTTCACTTTAGTGTTACTAACTTTAAATAAGCTGTCATTCTGAAATTTAAATAATTTTAAAAATATTTAAAGGATACTGTTAACAGACGTAGAGAATTCTATAGATAATGGCTACTGTACAAAGACAATTTTGAAAGTCTGCTTTTCCAATATCATCAAAACCTGAACATTAGAATTTTAAAACTCCCAAAATCACAAAAGCCCAAGCTGTGGAAATGGAGAAAGCTCACCTTACTTACTTTCATCTGTCTTATTTTTGTAATGTAGACCATTTTTTTTCACATGGACCATCAGAATTGGTTAATAAAACACACCTAAGCATTGAAAAGTCCAGTAAAGCAGGTGAATAACATTCACTTCACCAGTCTGTTGTGAATAAAGTTATTTTTAAGCTGTCACATAGCTAGAGATCCTTCCAGTGCAAAACTTTTTATTATTTCAATCAGGAATGCCCCACTGAAACTAAGCTTTTTTCCCCCCTCTGCCTCATATAATAATAGAATTGCAGATACTCGCCTCCAGAAAACATAAAATTAAAAAAGAAAATCTGAATAGCTTCTGAAATTATTCATTCAAGCATAAACTATTTGTCACAAATATGTCTGTCAGCCTTTGGCTAGAAGGAGAGTTTCTTACTTTGGGCCAAACTCTCTCAAGGAATATATCAGAATACGAATATTTTGACAGTTCATAGAATCTCTCATCTGAAGTTCCCTGAATATTTCACATATATTAGTTGAGGTTCCTTGTAGTAGCAGATTTTTTTTTATTATAACCAGTTTATATGTGAGCCCTTGAGGAATAAGTGATTAAAAACCTCTTTTTGCAAAGTATGTTTTGAAATAGTTGTCACAGGGCTCACTGTGAGCCAAGGGTAATTCCAAATGTGTTTTGTTTCTCTAAAAATGTATTAGGAGTAAGAGGAGGTGTGGGAACTAATACTTTCTAAGAACTTAATTAATTTGTAACTTGACTGCCACAGATAAGTGAGAGAATAAGGAACAACAAGTGTTTTTAGGAGTAAAGTTGCATTCCCCAGGGACATTCCAGAAGTTATTCCTATTGGTAAACAGCAAAGCTGAAAATACCTCTTAAAAATGCTGAAATAAGAGTACTCTTCAAGTAAAATCCTAAAACCACCCACAAAACTAGATTGTAATCATATCAACCTTACGCTTGTGAAGAGGGAGAGAGTGCATGGAGCAAGAGGATAATAAACTAAGGCACTGGGAACTCGTTACAGACAAGGCAGAGAGGAGTCGGGATGTCAAAGGTACAGGAGCAATGATGGCAAACTATTGCCATGTGTGCCTGCCTGACTCCACCTGAGAGCTGGCCTGGTGTCATCATCAATGCCAGTGCTTTGGAAAATGTGTTTTCATCCAGCATCACGCAGAGATGCATTTTCCTCAGACTTTCACCATTCCTGGCTATCATCTTCACCATTTAGAATGCATTAAAAAGAAAACAAAACAGTCTGACAAAAATAAACTAGGTCTGTTTTGGTCCTTACTGGAATAGAAAAACGAGTGAAGAACACAAGAGTGGGGATAGAGCTCCATGGATACAGGCTTCTGCTTCCACCAGCACACCACTGTTGGAGGGAAGGCTTACAAGCCCAGCTCCAGGTGTGACAATGTCAGCACATTCTTTTCAAGTATTGTGAATGTGCAGAGTAGAAATGTTTTGTTGATAAGCTTTGGAAAATCCCTTCTAGCAACCAATCTTTGCTGTCTTTATTCCTTGGTCCTTCCAAAGCATCATTAGTGACAGCAATTGCATCAGCTAGTTCTTTGTTCCTAAAGACCTAAGGGAATTCCTTACAGTTAAACCCATCTGGATTACAAAACACAGGGTTTCCAAGGAATAGGCAGCCTCAATGCCAAATTATTTGGATATTCTGTGCAGTGACAGATTTTCAAGACTTCTGGACAGTACAGATGGCAAAATATCTTGTGATAGCTGAAAGTAAATCCTTTTCATAGGATGTTTAAATTTTCATTCCTTTCCAAATATTTGATATTTTTGTCTCCAAAGTACTTTTTATATGCTGCAGGAGTATTGCAACCATTTCCCTAAAGTACCTAAGCATAATAAGCCATGGTTGACAGGCAAACAAGCAATCAAGAACTGAGAGAATGGGCCATGGTATGGACCATGGATCAAAAAGTGCCAGGGGAACAATCCCTGAAACAGCTGGAAAGGCCTAGTGTGATACCATTGTGTATCCATTTGAGACAGCACGTGGCTATAAACACCTTGCAATAAGAGTTTGGGAAAGCTGGTGTGTGAACATCTGGCACCACACAGAAACCGAGCACCCAGAATGCAACTCATAAAGCACTGTCGGCAAAGCCCTCAGGCAGAGCCCACCATGGGGCCACCAGACAGTGTCACTTTTTCTGTATCCTCAGCATTCTGGCATGAAACTCTGTGCATGTACATGTGTGTGCACAAACCTTTACCTAACACAGTCTATCCCGCTGGTTTGGTCCACTTAATGAAGAAATCAACTCTACTATGTCATGTTATCTGGTGTTCCTTCTCCCTCAAAAAGTCATGTTGTTATCAAAGAATAGAAATTATCTTGCTTCAAAATAGTTTCTCCCTTTTTGTGAGAGATAACATTTTCTTACATTTAAATGTAAATTTAAATTTTTTACATGTAAATGTCTCAGCATTGGAATTTTTTTTTCTTTGTTAAATTCTTGCTTTTGACCTCAAATGGAGATTTAAAAGGTTTAATATTCTGCTGTCATGTTTTCCCATGTTCCATTGAAGCAAAATGGCTGCTGTTTTTTCTTGTTATGCATACTATATAGCATATATTTCATGTGTTTCAGTAGAAAACAAACAAACAAACAAACGAACCACTGAAAAAACTAGTATTTCTAGCTTTTTGAAAAATATTTAAATCTTTTTCTCTCTTCAGGTGTTTTATTCTGAATCAGTAGTCTAAGAAAAAGGCCACTGGAAACAGTTTGTAATTAAAAAGTCATAACATTTTCTGATAAAAATAAACTTAACCAAATGATTTTCAGCAAGCTCTTGAGTATCCCCGTAATTAAAGATGTGACCTATAGCAAGACTTCCTAGACTGAGATTAAAATATATAGGGTCTTATAGAACCAAAGAGTCTTAAAATGTCTTGGGAAGGGATCTTAAATATCATCTAGTTCCACCTCCATGGGCAGGAACACCTTTTACTAGACTGGGTTGCTCAGCACCCCATCCAGCCTGGCCTTGAAAACTTTGAAGGATGAGTTGTTTTCCTGTCACTCTCTGTCCATATAAAAAGTCCCTCTCCTCTTTTACAAGGCCTTTTAGGGTACTGAAAGACCACAATGAGGTCAGCCAGGAGCCTTTTTTGCTCCACACTAAATAGCCCCAGCTCTCTCAGCCTGTCCCTACAGGAGAGGTGCTCCAGCCCATCTTCATGGCCCTCCTCTGGACATGTTCTAACAGATCCATGCATTTCTTGTATTAAAGACCCCAGAGCTGGACACAGCTGGACACAGAGTTGGGGAATTACAAGGGCAGAGGAGAGAGGGAGAATCCCCTCCCTTGACCTGCTGGTCACACCTCTTCAGATACAGGCCAAGAACTGGCCTTCTGGGCTGTAGGCATACACTATTGGCTTGTGTCCAGATTTTCATTCCCAAGAACTCTCTGTCCTTCGCAGCAAGGTCATTCTCAATACCTTCTCCCACTCTGTATTTATATCTGGGATTGCCCCAAGCCAGCTGCAGGGCCTTGTACTTGGACTCGTTGAACATCTTGTGGGCCTACTTTTGAAGCTTGTCTAGGTCCCTCTGGATGGCATCCCATCTTTCTGTTGTGTGAACAGCACCTGTCAACTTTGGGTCATCTGTAAATCTGCTGAAGGTGCACTCAATCCCACCATCACTGTCATTAGTGAAGATATTGAAGAACACTTGTCCCAAGACAGAGCCCTGAGGGACATCACTTGTCACCATCCTCCACCTGGACAAAGAGCCATTGACTCCAACACTCTGACTGCATCCGTGTGTCCGTCCGTCCATCCATCCATCCATCCATCCATCCATCCATCCATCCATCCCTCCATCCATCCATCCATCCATCCAATTCCTTCTCCACTGAATAGTCCACCAATGAAACCTGTGTTTGGAGATGAGGATATCATGTAGCACCATACTGAAGATGTTATAAAAGTCTAGACAGATACCATCTGTCAGTCACCTCTTGTTGACTTTTGCCATCATTCTACAATAGAAGGCCAGCAAATTGGTCAGTCAGGATGTGCCCTTATTAAAGAGATGTGCTGGCTCACTCAGATCACCTCTTTGTCTTTCATTTGCCTTAACATGTCTCGTGGTAGGCCCTGCTCCCTGGTTCTTGCCAGGCTGGTAAGCCTCACCAGTCTGTAGTTCACTGTGTCTTCCTTTCTCTGCTTTTTAAACAAGGGAGCAATGTTTCTCTTCTTCCAGTCACTGGGAACTTCACTTTCTGACTGCCATGACTTTTCACTTGTGATAGGAAATGTCCTGGTTACAACATCAGCCAGTTCCCTCAGGACACTGTTATGTAAGCTGGTGTCTAAATACGCTGTGATATGCAAAATTACTGGACAACTTGCCCCATGTTTTTTTCACTCAGCAGTTTTCCAGTTCACAAGTTGAACTAACAGTCTCTTATTTTATATTCTGTTCATGTTTTATGCAGGGTAACTTATGTTTAGGTAGAGGACACACACCTATTTGTTAAGAAGCTTGCCCTGAAAGAGAAAATGTTGATAAAATATTACCTATTTCTGAATCTCTGTTACCAAGATTATCCTGTCATCACATCTCTCTTGCATATTCACTGTAACTCATGTTCCAGGGGCGACTGAAAATAGTTATTATTTTTCACCTCTTCTGCCTATATATTAGAATAGCATCAGCAATTCTTTTCCTTTTGGTCTTTGTTCTTATCTGCTTAACATTCTGTAAAACTTTATGTAGCTTTTCTATTTTTTCTGTGGATGGTCAGACAACAGGGATCTAGATGAAAAGCACTTTTTAAAACTGCTAAATTTGTAACTCCTGCCTGCACTTAGCGGTGCCCTGCCACAGGTTGTGTGCATCTCCCCTAACTTTCAACTGTTTTGGTCCTGTGACTGGAAAATTGGTTAGTTGACTTCATTTCCATAGAATTCTCTATAGAAAGAGGAAAAAGTTCTTCATATTGTTTTTTTTAACAAATAAACATGGTTCAGTTCTACACTAATTTTGCATATCAATACCTAGCAACTGTAGACATAATCCTACATGAACTCATTATATCTTAAACATGTCCAGAGTAGGTTTTTCCATATATTTTCTATAATATTATATTATTCAGACCTGCTTTTAAAGGTATCCTGTACTAAGTTCTGTAATGACAGTCTAGAGTGTAAGGACAGCATTTAGAAGCTGCTGTTCAAGTGCACAGAGAAAACAATTAGCAGTCAAAGTGTCTTGCATTAGCAGCATTTCAAAACAGCTAATCCTGTGCAGCTGGTATCCTTGGGGTCAGCACTTCTGCAAATTGGAACCAAAAAGTGGGGGACGTAGAAGGGATGCTAGAGCCCAGGAGTCTGGTGAGGAAAAGGTAATGAGAAATTCCTCTCTGGTTGTTATCAAGAAGAATGCCATACAAGGTTCCTGCTCAGTTTGACACAAAAGAAATAGAAGAAGCAAGAAGCTTCTGATTTAATACCCTTCTCTCAAAGTAATAAAAGAATTAGGATGTGTTCCTCTCTTCCAATTAGGTCTGAAAACATTTTCTTGTGTGAACATCTCACCCAAGTATCTGCTTCTATTATTTCCAGTTAAGAGCATAAAAACTAAGTCTTCACACAAAATATATTTCCAAAGTGTTTGTTTACCAGTCAAAATATTTTGTATAAGCTTCTGTGTGGATATGCTTAATATATTTCTGATATCTTTGAAAAAAGAATGGCTATGTTTTCTAACCAGCTGCTCTTATGTTACAGCTACACAAATCCAGAAATCTTTCCCAGTAATTCTGTGCAGGTGATCTTACATTTAGAGGAATTTATATGAGAAATAAGTGGTTGGTTTTTAAGAAGGGATCAAAACTCAGTTCCTTATATCTGCTTAGGCTATCAGAAAAGTCTGAAGATTTGTGAAGGTTTTCATCCCCCATGTTTTACTGCCTGCTATTTTTCACCTCTACACTCTGTTGGTTCCTTGTCAGAGCTGAGGAGTTTGCTCCACTCAGAACTGGTTTTCATTCTGGGCTGCTGTTAAAGGATGATAAAAAGAGATCATAAAAACATTGTGATGTGCATGTGGTTTGTACTCCTAGCTGCTTCCAGCAATCCAATATAAACCTGCACTTCCATACTAAAAACTATATATCTAACTTTCTGACGTTTGTAAATAGAGTAGTAATCAGTAGTATAGTTTAGTAGTAAAAATTTGTGTTTGAAATACATGAAGAATGTTTAAAGTGATACTTTATGCAAGGGTTTCTCTCTAAATTCCTTTCCCTTTTCTTGACAGGATGCTGAATGGGTCACTAACCCTTACTACAAACAAGTCAGACAAACCAAGAGTGTAGCCTCAGTTGAAGGGGTTAATAGAATCTGAAAACCTAACATCTCTCTTGTATGCTGTCAAAATTAGGTAAATATTATAATCTTCCATTATGGTAGATTATGGTAGCTAGTTGTTAGTGGTGATGAAATCCAGAAAAAATGTGTAGTGGGTTGACCCTGGCTGGATGCCAGGTACCCACCAAAGCCTCTTGTTCACTCCCCTCTGCAGATGGACAGGGGAGAGAAGATATAACGAATTGTTCATGGGTTGAGATAGAGAGAGATCACTCATCAAAGACCGTCACAGGCAAAACAGGCTGGAATTACAGATATTAATTGAATTTATTCTAATAAAATCAGAGCAGGATGAAAGGAAATAATTCAAGTCCTTAAGAAGCACCTTCCCCCCACCCCTTCCTCCTTCCCAGCTCAACCTTCTCCCCCCAGCAGCACATGGAGACAGGGAATGGGGGTTATGGTCAGTTCATCACATGCTGTTTCTCCCACTGCTCAGGAAGGGGAGTCCTTCCCCTTCTCCGGTGTGGGGTCCCTCCCACAGGAGACAGTTCTCCATGAACTTCTCCAATGTGAGTCCATCCCACGGGCATCAGTCCTCCCCAGACTGCTCCAACGTGGGTCACTCTTCCACGGGGTGCAGTCCTTCAAGGACAGGCTGCTCCAGCGTGGGTCCCCCATGGGGTCACAAGTCCTTCCAGGAAAAAAACCTGCTCCAGCATGGGCTCCTCCCTCCACAGGTCTGCAGGTCCCTGCCAGGAGCCTGCTCCAGCACAGGCCTCCCATGGGGTCACAGCCTCCTCTCAGGCACCCACCTGCTCTGGTGTGGGGCTCCTCCGTGGGCTGTGGGTGGATCTCTGCATCCCTGTGACCCTCCATCCATGGGCTGCAGGGGCACAGCTGCTTCACCAGGGGCTGCACCAGGGGCTGCAGGGGAATCTCAGCTCTGGCTCAGCTCTGGAGCACCTCCTGTCCCTCTTTCTGTGCTGACCTTGGTGTCTGCAGAGTTGTTCCTCTCACATATTCTCATCCTGCTCTTCTCTGGCTGCAATTACATCTGCACAACAATTTATATTTTCCTTCTTAAATATGTTATCACAGAGATATTACCACCATCTCTGATTGGCCCAGCCTTGGCCAGGGGCAGATCCATCTTGGAGCCACCAGGGATGGACTCTGCTGGACATGGAGGAAGCTTCTGGCATCTTCTCACAGAACCCATCCCTGTAGCCCCACCCTGCTACCAAAACCTGGCCATACAAACCCAATAAGTTATGTTAAACAGAAACTCACAAAAATGTGACAATATTTAAAGCATTATTTTAAACCGCAATTCTGGGTAAAAAAAACCCAATCAGAAAAAATAGTAGTTTTTAACTACATGGTTTCTCAGTATGATTTAGAATGACACAATTGCCTGAGACTGTCAGTTTTCACTCAAGTATTTCAAACAAGCAGAGAGCTTAGAAGAATGACTGAGATGTGCTTAATGTTTAAGCTGCATTTCTTATATCTGTGGTTCACAGTAATTATGTGACATTCATTTTCTGAGGGAACTTTATTCTGTTTGAAATAAATTTTAAAAATAAAAATAAAGGCTAACTCTCACAAAAACAAATTGAAATATTTGAATTTCAGCACTATTTTTCTTCGGAAATTTATAACTAGTTCCTCCTCACCCACACTTGGCCTTTTCTGGTGTTCTTCAAAGTGGAAGATTCACACTTATGCAGTTCAAAAAGAGAATAGCATAAAGACCTTTCTAACATATTCAGTCACGTAAAGAATTTCATTTGGTATTAGAAAGACAACCAGCATTTCACTTCCACAATCCCTATATTGAAAATTTACCTTACTTCATCCATTTTCTTTGATGACATGTTTCTGTAGTACATGGAGAACAAGGCAGTTCACATTAATGATAAGTAATTTATAAGTTTTTAATGGATGCTTTATTTCCATTTGGACTTGAAGAATGTTCTTCAGCTGTTTGGGTACTTGTAACTGCATGCTAAAACAGCACTGTGCAAAAGGAGTGTTATCACATTGAAAATCTCTGCCTAGCTGGCACACAAGTACTTTTTCTTTTCCATTTTCTGTTATAGAAAACATTCCTAATGTCAAGCATTACTAGCACACCTCTGGATTCCCTGCATATTTTCATTTTACAAAAGAAGATGCATTGTCCTCTCTTTTTTATATAACTACAGAAAAAAATTAATTCCTTGTGCTGTATGTCAAACAGTTTCTTCAGACAGCATAAGTGTGTGAAATATATCATGTAAGTCTCATATGGGCTTTTAGCTAGAGAGATGCAAGACAAGCTTATAGATGACAATAACAAATTGTTTAACAAATTATCTGTGGTCTCTTTTTCATGCATGATTAGGAAAGCTTTGTCTTACTTTCAACTCTTCAACAATTGGCACCAGACCAGGGTAGGTACTTGCAAGTACAGTTAATGCTCTGAGAAAGGGTTGCATAGCATTCAGGCAAATTGAGAAGAATCTTTGTGATGATGAGGGAAATGCTGTTTGCATTTGAAAGTGTTCAGTATATTGCTTCATTTTCTAACTTGTTCTCAGATAGCACCTATTACTGGATTTTTGTTTACCTCATCATTAATATCTTGAACCCAATGCATCCAAAAGTAGTTTGTGAAAAGGTAAATTTCAGTCATAAAGTTTGGAGGTAGAGAGACATCCACTGAGAGGAGGAGGAAGATGCCTCAGGAATGTTAATTGTGCCACTGAGCTTGGTGTTGCCTGCTAACATTCTGGGGGTGCATTCAATCATGCTGTTTATGCCACTGATGGAAATATAACAGTACTGGACCCAACACAGAGCTCTAAGGGACAGCACTTGTCACTGATCTCAGTTTGGACATTGAGCTGTTGACCACTGCTCTACTGGATACAACCATCCAGAAAATTCCTTACATACCTAATAGTCCATCCATCAAAACCTTCTCTCCTCAATTTAGAGAGAAGGATGTTGTGGGGACCATGTCAGAGGCCTGCTTACAGAAGCCCAGACAGGTGACATCTGTAGCCCTTCCTTTGTTCACAGATGGAGTCACTCCACCACAGAAGGCAAGATCACTCCACCACCATGTTGCTTAGGCAAGACCTGTCCTACATAAAGTAGTGCTGGCTCTCTTGAAATACCACACTGTCTTCCATGTGTAAATTGTATTTGGAGGCCAGTAGCTAGCGGAGTACCTGAGGGGTCAATACTTGGTCCAGTCCTGTTTAACACCTTCATAAATAAGCTGGATCATGGGGCAGAATGTGTCCTCTGCAAAAGTACACAAAGCTGGGAAGAGTGGCAGATACACCAGAGGGTCATGTTGCCATCCAGATGGATTTTGTCAGGCTGGAGAAATGGGCTGACAGCAACTTCATAAATTTCAACCATGAGAAGTACACAGTCCTACACCTGGGCAGGAACAGGCCAGCAGTGTGTCATTGCAGTAAAGAAAATAAATGGGATCTTGGGCTGCATTAAGCAAGGGATTGCCAGCAGGTAGAGGGAGGTAATCCCTCTTCTCTACTCAGCACTAGTGAGGCCACATCTGAAGTCCTGTGTCCAGTTCTGGGTTCCTCAGTATAAGAGAGACATGGATGTACTGGAGAGAGTCCAGTAATGGGCAGTAGCAATGGAACTCTTAGGCAGCACCCCACCAAGCCTTCTCCCACCCCAACCTGTAAATTAGGTGGACAACAAATGAAGAAAGAAACATGGTAGGTGAGTGAAAGAGCCCAAGCTTTCCCCACCAAGTTGCATCCACTGGAGTGAGAAATTACAGTGATTTTCAGGCTTTGTATACTCAGGAGAGTAGAGTGTTCACAGTGGAACTTCTGGCTTTAGGCTCTGGGGTTTACGTCAGTCAGAGATGAATGGCTGTCGGTCCATTCCCTTGCGAATTTGCTGCTGAAGGTGTAGAGCAGAAATAAGCAAATTTCTGTCACAAAGACAGGTTTCTTTGTGTACAGCATTCAGCTGAAAGCCAACTGTGTTTTGGGTTTTGGGATAGAGGGATGGTGGCTCCTTAAAGACAAGCAGAAGGCAGAAGTGGAGGGTTACACCTGTCCCCAGAATCAAGGTGCCACCTGAATGGAATGGTAAAGTGCTTTGGGGATTATGATTGTCAAGTGCTGCCAGGCTCTGATGACTCTTTCCTAGGGTGAGATGGAGGGAGTATCTCTCATGCCAAAGGAGTTTGCTAAGGAACTTAGGCAAGGAAAGTGAGGGAAAATAGCATGGTCTCATGTGCTGCTACCCTACGAGATGTGCTGCAGGTCAGCAGAGAGGAGAAAGGCTCTTACCATGAAGAGCTCAGGTCAGCTGTAGGCTGCCCCAGCAGCATCTGAAAACAAAAGATTCTCATTTTGAGAGCTGCCCAGAGCTGCCAGGGCTTTTCAGAGCTGGTGGCTGGCTCTAGGAAGGCAAGACAGCTGCTGTTGCTGCTTCTTTTGATCACTGTCTAGAACTGGAAAGACAGGACAGTTTACCCACCCTTCTCCAGCAGTGATCCTTTGTGGGGATTTCCTGTCCCATGACAGCAGTCACTGACCTTTAGTCATCCTTTATCTGCCACATCCATATCTGTACTGAGCTGCTGTAGCAGGTACCAGCTGTAATTCACATCACTGCCAGAGTTATAAAATCTAATAAAATTAGGCTTTTTAATGATCCCTACACAGTCTCCTCCCACATCAAGATGGCAAGAGCTTGACTGAGAATATAGGAAGGTGTGCACAGAGAGGTTTCAGCTCCAAGTGGAGACCTTCTCAAGGGCTTTGCACAGCTCCCGTTTCTAGGCACGCTTGACATCCCACTGTTTCACCTCCTTGCTGCAGTGAGCAGCACGTGTTTCCATGCCTCAGCTGACACAGAGTGGGGACAGCTGGGAGTGGGAGGAAGAGGGCCAGACAGATCCCCTTGGAGGCAGAGCAGTGCCTGGGAAAGGAGGGTGCTGTAAGCCGTGGGGTCCCCCGGAGGTGCTATGGCATCCTGCAGAGACATGGATGAGGTAGCGAGCTCCCTTGCAGCAGAGGGTGCTGGCTCTGCAGGGCTGTCGGGCCCAGCCAGGCAGGCAGGCTTGGTGCAAACAAGGCAGCTGAAGAGCAGCCTGCCTTTGCTCTCTCTTTGTGCAGCACTGCAGCATGCACGCCCTTCCTGGCTGCTGCCCTGGGATCCTGCGATCCTGCCCGGCCGCTGTTGGCTCCTCTCCCTGACCAGGCTGTCCCTCGTGCTCTCAGAGAAGCCTTTCTCCTCATGATCACTCTGGGAAATGAGGCTCTCCTGCAAGGTTACATGCTGTCCCTCGGCCCCAAGAGTGTTGCCTGTCTGGGCTGATCTCCTCCAGGGGTATCCCAGAGAAGAATGTCTGACAGGGCTTCTTCCTCTCTTCCTCTCAAATTTGATGTGATTCTCACTCTGCACCTCACCTCTGCAAAATGTGTACTTCCTGCAATCCTCAATAGCACTTGTTAATCAAATATCATTAATGTTACCCAACCTGGTAAACACCTGCAGTTTATGTGATAGTTACCACAGCATTTATTCACCTTGCTCTCAGTACCAGTTTGATGAATAAAATGGTTTTCAGTGGCTGTAAAAACACAGAAATTGCTAAAGCATGTACCAATTTATTAATTTGGATAATACACAATTCATTTGCACTATTTAAGGCAATATACGTATACTTATACTGGTATGACCTAAACTGAATCCTAATGTAGTAGTGCAGTGGGTTTAATAGGAGTTATATCAGAATTGAAATCCTGTAGTGATCAAATCACTGACCTCTTCTATCTCCAGCAGCTTTAACAGGAAGATTTAAGTACTGACAGTGAAGTACTTGAAACATACTTAAATACACCTGAAAAATAATCTCCCAAAATATTCCAATCAAAATCCTCTTTAATCTGCTTATTATATTTCATCTTCTGGTTAGGCACAAGAACAAATAAGTGAAGTAAAATGCTACAAGCTTCAGCCAACATAAATGAGGAAAATACTTCCTGTGTTTCTGTTCTGACCTGACAGAGTTTGAAAAGAGCCTGGATTACTTATTGTTTGCAGTCTGGCTTTGCTCTATTAATATGTGGTTTGAGTTTTCTGCTAGTTGCTATGGAGGCTAATTTCTTTGCCAAGGAGAGAAGACTCTTCTCCTCCCTCACTTCCTCCCTCCCTTGCTTCACTCAGTGAACACTTACAAGATCAACTCTTGGGTACTGTCATCTTTCTCTGAAGCACTTTACTGAAAATCAAGTAAATATAGACCAAATGTGATTACCAACAATAATTTTTATCTGGTGTCTGACTGATGAGACCAACTTATATCTTCATCATTTAACCAACTACTGGATTTGGAATAAAGAAGTATTTTTTCTTTAGATCAAATTGGAACAAAAATTACAATTTTTTATTTCTCCTCAGTAATGTAAAACATGGTTTCTTGCTGAGGATTATCTGGGAGGTTCCCCAAAGTGGGGGTCCAGCTAGGAAGCTGTGAGATTTGTGAGACCTCCTGTCCTTTCTGCATACTTCCCATGTTTCTTTGTATTTGTGGATTTTCTTCATTTGGCTTTGACTTTTCTGTAGGTTACTGAGATGTGTTGTGGGTTCTGTGGTGACACACAGAATAGAAATCCTATAGTTTTTCTATAGTGTTTTTTTTCATTTCAACAACTGGACTAAAACAGACTTATTATTGTCTTACTGACTTGCTGCAACCGTGGACTCTAGGGCTATGTCTAAGAGTATAATTTAATCCTCATTTTTTAATCTTAAACTTCCAGTAAGACAGTTGATTAATTTTGATTGTTATAACTGCTTTGGAACAGCACTTGTGTTCAGCTGTACCAAGCAATGTATCTTATTATGAGGCCTGTCAGATTTGAGCTTTTTATTTGACATGAATTGAAGAATTTATTCCTACTGCTTGATTAAAAGTTTCCTGTGATTCTTTCTTAATAGAATTTATTCCTTTTCAAAATTAAGTGGCTGCAGAAATGAGAGACATTCATTCCCTGACCATCCTTCTCCTTCCTGTGTCTACCATGAAGAAAGGTAGGTAGATCTATACAGTACTTTAATGGCTATTTATTAGGTAATTATCTGTTTTACCTTCACCTTCAGTGGGCCAGTAAGAGGAGATCCCTGCCACTGTAGATGTCTGTTCTCTTACTTTGATTATAATTAATGATGATCTGGATTTCACTTACCGAAATAAAGCTTCACTGCAATAAATGTAAGTGATAGCCCATTTCCACTGCAGTGTGGATATCATCCAGTCTCTTGAGCTGACTGACTGAAAATCTTTGGAAGCTAAATAGCTGGTTCACTGCTCATTTTCAAGTCTCGGGACTGGGATTGCATTTATTCACCTTGGCTCACACCAAAATTTCAGTCTATATAAGAAGTGTGTGTTCATATAGAACTCCTTAGCACTGGTTTTAAATCTAATTTATAAATGGGTGATGAAGGATGTGTAAAGATGAAAAAGGCAGTAGTGTGTTTAGGATCCAATTTTGCATTGCTGATCAAGACTTGATCTTTCTATAATTACTCTGACAAAGCAGACACAGAGGAGTGAAACCAGAATTAAATTATGTTTATGGCTTTTTACATGGCATTGTTTCAGATCTCGTGACCAGTGCAGTCAAAAGGCAAAGTTCACTGTAAGCATTTCTTGCAATACCTCCAGTTTTTTAAAAAGCACTAATACTTGCGTATGACTGGGTATATGAGAAATCTATTAAGTATATTTCTTGCCCTCATAGAAGCTTAAAACACTTAAAAGATTTGCAAATGCTTTTTTAGAATATAAAAAAAAAATAAAGGGGGAGCACTAAAAAAGATAATTTCCAACAATAGCTTGAATTTAATTATTTTTAAGAATTTTCTGTTTTTGAATGGCAGTTATGCCTAATCCTCATGGTGTTAGGAGTGCATTCTGACACATCTCTGAAAAGTCACAAAAGACAAGAAATGAATGTATGTATGAAAAGGAAATTCTGCATTCCCAAATCCTCCACTGAGAAAAAAAAAAAAAATTTCTATATCAAAGATGGTTTCATCATCATGCTGTCCTTTCAACCCTCTGGGTGAAGCTCTCTATAAACAAACACAGGCACTCTGGGTTTTTAACTGCAGCTGACTAGTCTTTGTAATGCATCTCTTCGGTGAAGGTGTAATTCATTCTTCTCAGAACAGTGGTAAAGGTGTTGGTTGTCTTCTATTTCTGCTGCTTCTGAAACACAGATTCTGGATGAGGTGAGGCACACGTACAACGTGTCTGGTACCTAAGCAAAGAGGACAGGCCCCCTGCAGCCTCGGGGAATACCAGATACCAGAAGCATTTGACAGATCTCTGGATTTTGACAGATGACTTTTTCTTTGCAGAAGGAGAGAAACAGGGAATGGTAAAGTTGGGCAGGTTCTTTTCTGGGAGAGGCAGGGAAAAATAGAGGGAGAAGAACAGCAAATACTAATATATAGCGTCTGTTTTGTGGCAAATATGTGACCTTTACTATCAGTCCCTTTTCTGGCCAGGCATTTAGATCAACTGTCTTTACTGTGTGCATCTACAAGTACAACATTCATTAATTATAGTGGGGCTCAGACTTTGTATATCTCTGGCTTGTAATAGTTACTCTCTGAAAAACTGCTGTGAGGTGCCTTTTGTCTAATTATTTTCATCTCACATTATATGTGAGATGTCTTTAAAATGTCTTTAAAAGCAGTGACATTTGAAGGCGACAATTTATCTTTCTGTGGTACAAAATGAACTGATGTGTGTGGTGAACAAGGAAACAAGGAAGTGTTGCTTACTCAGATTTCTATTCAAACAAAAAAAAAAGCGCCACTTACCTTTCAAGAGAAAATATTCTGATGAATATCAGAAATCTTTGAGATTTCCAAATGACCTAAAAAATGTTAAGAATTCTGAGTGATATGTGAGAATCCCTGCTATAAAGAAGTAAGCTGTACAGTAGATGGCACTTCATGCTTACCAAGTAATGCAATACTTACATGCAAACAATATGCAAACAAAATTGATAAAAAGCATTTTCTTGCCTCTGAAATGTCCAGTACTTTGTCATATAAAAGGTGGAACTTATGAACACATAATGCATGTATATTTTGTGTGGCTAATAGAGAGTGCACAGTTAAAATTTTACCTAAGTGAATATGCGAATCTGTTCTAAGTAAGAAAATTTAAAATTAGTTGATCCAGTTCCCTAATATGGTAAATCACCTCTTAAAATATATTTCAAAATGTTTTGGTTTTTACAAAGTTCAACCATTTTAGTTGCTCAGAAACATGCATGTATTGTAACTCGTCCAGAGCTACAAACTAAGGCCCAAATCCAAACATCTTTAAAACTCAGATACGATCAGATCCAAAGTTTTGGTTCAGCTCATTATAAGACAGCTGCAAAATCTGGATTCTGATGCAGTAACTTCCTCAGAGTTTGTAGTGTCCAGATGTTTGGTGGGGAGTGTTGCTTGTTTGGGTCATCCCAGCATATGTTCTTAGTCTTTAATTTTTTTAATACATTCTTATATGTTTATATTCATCTTTTATCTGACATATCTGTTGAGACAGTAAGCTTTACACGGAGTTTGAAACACTGAAATATCTTTAATCCTGGTTTGCTTTTTGAGTGTAATAGAAACAGTAGATAAGCATGATTCTGTAGAGAGACTATCTAGCATGAATTTATTGTGAGATTCTGCTACTGGACACTGTCTTGGATTCAGCTTTGGAGTGAACCAATGTATCATTTCAGGGGCTGGAAATTCTCAAGACCTTGCTACTGCTTTGTAAGACTGACTGAGCTAATCACTGCAAATTTAAAACCATGGAGTAAAAATATTTTAGAATTTTTATCTCCCTAACACAGTGGTGTCATATTCGTACTCAGTTAATAACATCATTTAGATTAAAAAATACAAGACAAGTTGTTTTCAAACACAGGACTGTATAGCTGGTGAAAACCACACCGTTTGTAATAAACTGGTAGATCAAACATTTACATTTATTATTATGAAGTTTTTGTTCCTCCTTTTGGAAGTGCTTTACTCCAACATGTCAACTCAACTCCCCCATTGTCACTGATTTGTTGCTTCCTTTACATATGATAATAATTCCAATGAGTTGAAAAGTGAGATTGTTCTTGAATTATTGTACCTTGTCTGAATTGTTCATGGAAATGAACCTGGAGGGGTAATTCTTTGTGATTTAAACTAATGATATCACTGAGGTACCTTAATCACATCAGAATACACTTCAAGAGACTTTGTTTTTCTTTCTGATGAAATTAAGCCCAGAGGCCAAAACCAAGGATGGACTTCTAGGTCAATTTATCTAATTTACAAAGCAAGTACCCTGTGACAGTAACTTGCACTAAAAATAGTGACTGTTCTCCTGACTCCATATTGTAGGCTGTGAAATGTGCAAACAAAACCTTTCTAGGAGGGGCTGTAGGGAAAAATAGTTCGCTCTGTGGCATCTAGACACAAAAGGAAAATTAATTCCCTGCCCCATAAGCCTACGTTCATTCTGCAACAGTGCAGAATGTGTAGTGCAGGTGGTGACCAACTGTAGTCAAGGCTGGGAGTACCTCTCAGCAGAGAGCTGGAGCATGTGACATTTCTGCATTCTCTCCCTGCTAAAGAGCCATGGGCTGTTAAATGGTGTGTGTTGGGGTGGGGAGGGCAGGGCCATTCTTTGCGTGTCTCCCGTGCCCTACGATCAGTGTTCACTTGGACTGTGCTGTGTTCAGTCAGTATGACTTCATTAACTGGGGACAGTTTCAATCTGGGAAGAAAGGAGGAGCAGTGCCTTCTAAGTCACAGGGATGTTGACAAAGCTGAGCTGCACAGGAACAGCGTGCAGACAAATGTTTGGCACCAGAATTACACTTGGGCTCCAGCAGTTTAGCTTCTCAAGTCCGGTTAGGCTCTGCAGCCAAAATCACAATGCTCTGACTTCCCAATATATAGAGACCTTTATGCCTTTATATTAGGCTTCAATCTCTGCTCAGTTTAACCTACTTCATGGTGTATTAGAACTACTAACAGTACCCTGAAAAGGTGTAAATATTTACTTACAAGAACAGCATACGGTGTGCATTTTTCACAGAAGAAAAAAAAAAGACACAATTATTGTACTGGGAGCTGAGCAGGACTTCCAGCTTCTGCAGCCCCGCAAGGTCTGGAAGTATGTATACTGGCTAAACTCCTACTGAGCTGTCTAATAGAAAGAATTATAAAAGGAGGGCTCAGGGACTCTTTTGTGTGCCATCTTTACTGGCAATACTATTTTATTTCATAAGTAGCCTTATTGATCTCTGAGGTAATTCTTGGATGGCAAATTACTGTTCAAAACATGTAAGAAAAGCAAAATTAGATCATAAAGCAGAGTTACCTTTACAATCGTGGGGAATTAAAGCAAGTGGTTTCACCATGGGCCAAGGAATTGCTGACCATTTTTTTTAGATCTCTGCTCATCTAATCCATCTCAACAAGCAGGGCTCGCTCTCTGGAATTTAGCAACAGTGTCAGGGAGTGTACAGAGTGTACTTCCAGCACCAGAGAAGAACTAGGAGGCTCCTAATTTGCTTTCTTTATGGTTCCTTCTTAAAGAGTGTATCTGGCAATCTCCATTCACCTACATGTAGAGACAGAGGCATGTTGTACTTCTTCATGTACTTTTTCCTGGCAATCTGTTCAGTAATAATTTTTGTATTCCTTCTAGCACATAAACAAGATCAAAGGTGATATTTTCCTCATTTCTTAAATTAGTTTTTAACTCTTTTAATAATAGATGTAGAACATTTTGCAGAACAATCATATATGCATGTTAGTGCTGTGAAAAAGGACCCTTCCTTTTCCTGACATATGATAATTGCACAAAAGAAAGGATGGAGAACTGCTTTGGGTGGAACCACGGAGTAGAGCTGCGAGTCAGATGATAATAAGAAATCAGAAATCAGCATAGCCTGAGCAACCAGAAAAAGTTCTTAGTGAATTAGCATCCCAAGAGGCACAGGGCAAACCCTGTCATATGGAATGCTTAACATTTCATTTTTAACGTTAGACTGCAAAATGCATTGAATGAGGGACTAATCCTGCTCTGGCAGAGGAAGGTACTTATAATGCAACTAATAACTCCAGGGCCAAAATTCTCTGCTTGCATAAATAAGCCAAACTCTGCTGAAGTCAAAGGAGACCCACCCTTTCATGCCAACAAAGGATATAGTCTTCTCTGCTACTCTGAATGTAGCACAGTTTTGAATGGGGATCATTAATCCCCATGAAGCAAGAGCCCTATTAGAGCACTTAGCTTTCCAGAAGAGTTTTGGGTTTTTGGTTTGGTTTTGCTTGGTTTTTTTCCCCCCCCATTATGATGAAAGCCTGAATAAGAAAAAGCAAACTGTGGCATGCTTTCTTTAACCCCCAGTGTGAAGTGTTTGTTGACCCTCATGGAAGTCTTGGTCACAGTTGTGTCTCATGAAGCCGTGTGATTTTTTCAAATCAGGTACTACAAAAAGAATTGCACTGAACTAAATCTTTTTTAATGAATATGCTAAATGAAGATAAGGGCATAAACCCATACAACCAGCATTCTAACTGCATGCACATTAATAAACTCCCTTTGTTGTTTTGTTTTGGTTTGGTTTTTTGGGTTTTGGTTTTTGTGGAGGTTTTTTGTTGTTTTTTTTTTTTTTAATTTTTGTGGTCCTGATCCCTTAGTGCTGATACTTAGTTTAAGCAGCTAAATCTCTCTTCCCTGTCTCTTTCTTCCCTCTGCTTCCACCAGTTTCATTCCAACAAATAATAGGCCCAAATGTGGTATTAAGATGTATCCTGGGAGTTCATCTAACCTTGCACTTTCAGACTTCCAACTTTCACATGCCTAGCAGCCATTGACAATTTATTTTTACTTGCTAACTGCTTTTCAGGGCATGAGAGAATTATCAAGACTTCATAGCAATTCCAATGGAGAACTTTTTGGCCCAGAATGAAAGTTGCTCTCATTGGATAAACAAAATCTGATCAGACTAATTCAGAAATAGAAATTAAGACAGCATGAACCTGATGGACTGCAATCCCCATTTATTCAAAACAACCACAGGCATTTTGAGTTGACCCCATTGGAACATTGCTTGAAACCCCAAAGCGAAACAGCCAAGTGTGATTCAGTGCATCATGCAGGCAGAGGAAGCACACAATTTTTGCAAGCATATTAATATAATTTTAACTCATGATCTGGGATCAGAATGGCCTTGACTCTTCCTTCTGTTCCCCTTCAGACTGGGCAGGACCACTGCATTTAAGAAATTAAGAGGAATCTTGCTACCAACATCAGCAGAAATAGGCAAAAGTGCCCTGCCGACAGACTTGATGGCAACTGCCTACAGTAGCCTTGCAGTGAACAGGAGCTGAAGGGCACAGTTTTGCTGCTCAGGATTCTAGCACACCTGCAAACTTTTTTCAGTGTGTGCATCTCTCAGGGTGTTAGTAGAATGCTCCTTCAGAAATGGCCTCTATCAGGTCATCAGAAGTAGTGTAGAATGTTGCTTTCCACTGCCAGAGGAAGGACTGATAAACACTTCAAGGAGGGAGAGAGGCTGTGACATCCCATTTCAAGGTGTGCACTGATAGCAACACAAGATGTCAGTCCAGGTTCTCTCTATTTACTGTTGAACACCAAGGTTTTTTTATTTGAAATATGTAAAGAGCTAGCTGCTCTGGCTGGAAAATACTATACTGTTTCTTAGACTGAAAGCTTCTGGGCTGGAAAGCATTTAAATTGGCAACTAGATACTCATGTGGTACCTATGTAACTTCTTCAAACACTTCTCAAAAGAACAGGGCTTTGGGGAATGCATCTGCCTAGGGATGTACCCTGGACATAGCCTCTGGGATTCTCAAATAACACCATATATTTTGTTCAGAGTGACTTTTACCCTGGCAAAAAACCCCCCTTCTGGACACTGAGATTCCTGTGATGCACATACTTAGTAAAATCTTCCTCAGTTTCTGCTCTAACAAGCAGAGTTCATCCCAACCTTATTTACTTTATTAGAGGGAAATGGTTGTCCCTGAGACTTTCAGATGAAAGCTGGAAAAATTCAGTAAAAGAATATTTAGAGTGATTCTGGCCTAAACCAGTCCCATCACACATTATTCTCAGGCATTATAGAGAGGTAGTGATTTGTGTTCTCCAAAAGACTTTTCACAAAATAAGTTTCAACAGAGAAGCTAGGCCATGCCTAATAACAGAAAAGGGCACATGTCCATGGTCAAAAACAAAAGGGAAGGCTTTTAAAAAACTGGTAAATATTCTTTGTCATAGACGACCTTCTGCATCCTCTGAAGGGTTCTGGTTTCTATTTCTCACTTCTCCCATTTCTGATGATAGAACACTGCACCATCACACTCTTCTTAAGGTCATCACTGGCTGGATTTATTATAGAGCTCATCATGAGACCCCCCTCAGTGCCCCAAATTTGTATTTTCTCTGATGCAGTTAGAGTGACATCATTAACCTTTAAAGAAGACTTGTCTCCAGACTGCAAGTAGCCATTAGGTATGGAGTTTGACGACACAAATTCCATGATGTGCTCACCTGGAGACACATAAATAGTCCCTAAGCAGTTGCATCCAGTGCCCCGGGTGCTCACAGTGCTCACAAATGTCACAGAGTCTGTGCCATGATAAAGGCAGAAGTATTGCAGGGCATGTAGGACATTGTAAAGTTGGAGGCCTGGGTATGCCATGATGAAGCACACTGTGAAAATGTTAGTACCACACTTCAGGGTCACACTTCCTTTGGCAATGTCCATGCCCTTATTGGTAAAATTCAGACAAGGACACATGGCAAGCCAGCAAGGAGATAACGCTACAAGTCATCTGGTTTTCTGACAATGGTAGTGTTGGATTGGTTGGATCTCTGTCTCATTTTTTTCTATGGGGAATTTAAAAATGGTTTTGAAGTTTGGCATTTGGTAGTATTTTTCTTACTATGTTCGGGCCACAAAATGACACCTCTCTGCCTTTAATCTGCAACATATTAGCCTTTTTGTCATCATCTGTTTACCAGACTGGATAGTCTGAAGCTTCCTATTTCTGTGGGAGGTGTAGTTTTAAATAGCCTCTGGAAAGACCTCCTCCCACTGTTGAAAATGCCAAACCCCATAAATTTCACAGCCCTTCTCCAGAGACTTCTTCAGTTCCAAGGAATACCAGATACCCCTAAGGGCTCCTTCTTCACTGCTGTGGATGCAGAGGGCGTGGCAGCTTTCTGCATAAGGGAAACAGTAGCCTGTCTTTTACCTTAATGGGAAGCACTGGGAGAAAGGGCCCATGAGGTAGGTAGACCTTTACTTTGAACATCTGAAAGCAGGCTATCAGGGTGTCAAGAAATAACTCCAGCGTATTCTGGAGGATAATATTTCTTTTTGTTGATGAAGGAGTAGAGGCTATGAAAACCTTACTGATGCATTTTTCTTTCAGTATCTGATTTTTAATAAAACCAGAATTTTTTTCTGGCATCAAAAATCACTTTTCTGGAGCCTAGCAGTGTTAACAGATTGTCTGAAAGTTTTCTATGTCTGATTTTTTTTTTCAGAGTGACTTTCTCATTAACAGGTTTGGATCTGATGTTAAAAACTACCATTTTCAGGTAGTCCATCTTTTGTTATGTTGTGTAATACACATATCCAAAGCTGGCCCCTGACAGAGCATTCCAGTTATCATGGCAGATTCGATACAGACATGGATAAACACCCATTAAATTAAAAAGTTGCAGTCACTGTAGGACTGGATGGACATCTAAAAAAGTATGATCCTGTTTGACATTCACCATATTGTAACAGCAGATTTGACTTTTTTTTTTTCTGCCACAAACATAAGTGACCAACCAAAAGATTTGAATGCCTCTTTTTTTTTTCTCTGATTATAGTCATCTGGTGGGAGGAGTGTAACTGTGCCATGTTTATGTATAAACTGGTACAGAGACTTGGAAATAGAGGTCAGTGTAATGTTGGGGTTACAGCAATAAACTTTCACCTTTTCACCGTCCTTTTTCTCAGAATCTGTGATGGGTCATCACTATACTCTTATTCTTGCATGATCTGCAGGCATCCCTAAACAGTTTTACATCTTGTTTGCAATAGTAACTGTTCATTTTGCAAGTCAAACCATGCCAAGAACTGTTCAGGTTTTTCTTCTTCAAAAATCATGCTGTTCCTTCTATAATAATCCAGTGGTGGAAGAGGGCCCACATAAATTAGATTTTCAGCAGTGTTGGGAAAAAATGCGGGAAATAATAATTCTCCCTATAGCCTGAGGAAGGCTACTTAGCTTCACAGGTAAAACATTTAAAGAGTATATGAAATGTATACTCATGCTGGGCACTTCTGTGCATACAAGTTTACTACCTTGGGTGATTAATTGCACATTTTTTCATTTAGAAGCTGAGTAACAATGAAGTTGCCCTCACAGCCTTTGGCATTATGTGCTAGCAAAATCTAGTCTTAATTTTTTTTGTCTATAAACAGCTGGATGAATATGCTGCCACACTTGCAGCAAAACAGAGATTATTTTCACTGTTGCTTAGAGCAATTAAATATTGCAGCTTTTTAGTCCATAATTTTGGATTAGGGGATAGGTTGCAGAATTCTGCAAACCCTGCCATGTGTGTTTTCCACAATAATGGCAGCCAGAAAGAAAGTTTGATCAAAGTACACTTTGCAAGAGAGTACTCACCCAATCTAAAAAGCTCTGTTGCATTCATTGTGTAAATGAATAGTGGGAGAATATAAAGAGTCACACATGCTGACAGCTTCAAGATGGAGTTGAGCATAACCAGCAGGTTCAACAATGAACCAATGTTTCACAAGCTTCAAGTACAGATTTTGGACCTAAAGTAACAAGTCTGCATTGTTCTACAAAAGTGTCCAGCTTCAGGATTCTGCACTGACCAGTGCCACAGCCCAACATGCTCCCTTTTGTCACCACCTAACTTCTTGCTGCTGCTTTGTGCTTCAAAATAAATAATCATGGTTTGTGTGTGCTAAAACGTTCCTTACTGTCTATTTTTGCAGCCCTTCAAAACTGGCTTGACTGTGAACAAACCCCCAAAACTACCCTTTTACCAGCAACATCCCACTGATATTCTCTGAGAGCATGAGGCTGCAGTCTCTGTCCAAAGCTGGGGTCTTGGGACAGCATGCTCAGCCCTCCACCTTATTTGCAATATTGAACTAAGGATATGAAGAAACATATCCTTACATGAAGAACCAATCTCCACCCCATAATGGTGTTACAGGTAGCTGAAAGGTCTGTCACAACTTCAGGGAAAGAGATTTCCGCCACTACCCATCCTTTCTGCATGACATTAATCTTGAAATCCAGATTGTGGTTCATTGCCCTGTTGGCCATTTTTTCTGGTCCACCTGGTCTTTTTTTTCGATCACTTTATATCTTTTCCTTGCTGCCCTCTGCTGCATGTTCTTCTGAAGCTGGCTTTTTGCTCTGGTTTTCCACTTCTGCAATCAGCCTTGCCTGTGTCTTGTAGCACTGAGTAAACCCTAGACTGCCCTGTTGCCCCGTGTAGCCATCCTCCTGGACTGAGCAAGGGCACAAAAGCCTCTTGGTGCATTAATACATACATCTTTCTATAGAAGTATATGCTGGATATACATCTATGTATTTTTTTTTTGTCTGAACTCTTCCTGGCCTAAAGGACAGAGGTGGGCAATCACAGTGTTGCCTGAGAACATGTGGGTATGAGGGTGTCAAGAACTGGCCACCAGCCAATGCTGGTGCAGCATGAGAACATGTTAAACACACCATGTTTAACTACAGGTGCCATAAAATGTATGAAAACACATGATTTTCCTGTAACTGTTCTGGTACTGTCAGGTCCCTTTACACTATGTGGTGTTCGTATCCCAGCTCCTCGAATTAGGTGTTGACTTTGTAGAACATGCCAGACACACATATATCTATATACACTCACCCTTTTTTTTTTCTTTTTCTTTTTTTTTTTTTTAAGTTGGGAATGAGGCAGAAAAGAATGGAAGAGTTTGACCCAAAGAAGCAAACAACATCTCTCTAAAATGTTCTACAGCTTTAGAAAAAAAATGGGGTGTAGAAGTTGAAACTGCCTCCAGGCAGTTTGAAGATTTAGGATTGGCACTTACATAACTGATCATACTAGGCCTTTCTGAATTTGGCAGCCAAGTAGGGGTTGTGTTTTTCACACGGATGAACTGTTCTTGAACAATTTCTCCAATGTATTGAGCACAAACAGGCTTTTCTTCAACATCAAGCATGCAGGTCTCCTCTCTCTTTCTCACCCATTCCTCCCCCCTCCCATACTCCCACCAACAGATGAAGTTATTGTGACTATGGTGGCAGTAGATTCTGTCTAATAAAAAAAATATTTCTGATAGCATAGTGCTGTTAAGAATGGGGAAATGGAAAGAAGTAAATTCACTTTGGGCTGGGTAACAACCCACACAATTGTTCCGGAGAGGGAACACACAAGGCTATTGCCCCATGCTCACAAACTTTGCAGATCAGCAATAATCACAGTCCCAGTGGATTATCAATGCTCCAGGACCAACAGCTAAAATCCTTGTCATACTGTGGGCTGCTCATCTGCTGTGCACTGCACCCTCCAACAGAAAACACAGATACTGCTGTTCCATTCCTGAGAGCAGGGGGGAATACAACTCTGCTCTCCCTACGCAGCATTAGGATTCAAGCCTTCATAGGAGCAAGGCAAATCTTTCTTTTCTTTACATACAATAAAGAAGGTGTAAAATACCTATGGTATACTGAGAGTGGCTCTGTATACTTGACCCACATTTTGTCTAACTTTTGTGTTATTTTCAAAGTGTTTTTTGCAGTTTTCACCATATGGGCAACACCGGGATAAAGAAGAGCTTTCTGAAATTCTGAAAAAATGGAAACCATAACTATTGCTACAGTTTTACAGTGCAATCTTTTCTAAAAATATGCCAAACATCTATTGTAAGAGGAGTAGAAAACTGGTGCATTTAACAATAATATCAAATAAATGTTAAAAATTAAAGTTCCTTTTTTTTTTTTTCCCATGTGAGGTCATATCAGGAATACAGATTGGCAGAACAATGATGTGTGTCACTCTTGCTGAATTAGTCTGTGAGGAAATAAAAGCTAACAACCCCCATATATTATATTAGAGTTAACACAAACAGTAAAGACCTTATAGGTCCACCTCTCAGAATTTCCTTTCAGACTTTTTTATACTATTATTTCACTACCTAGGCATATAGGAATAAAATTTTTGATCTATGGATGCCTCATTTTGGTTATAGTCAATCTGATTTGATTGACTATATATAATCAGTGAATCTGATTTCAGCAGTGTTTACTTTGAACACACATGTTGCTCATGTTTCCTGATTCAGGAACATTAGGGCACCAAACTACTTTTTAAAATATGGAGAATCTATTTTACCAAATATTGCAAGCATTTTACATGACTGTACGGTTTCTCAACTTCTTGACTTTTTTAGGTTTTTTACAAAAAGTAGCATCATTGAAATACTGATTAACTAATTATTCAATTATCAGAGATGTTAGGCTAACCAAGCTACTTAAAACAAGAGCACCAAGTGTTTCTGTACTTTTGAAAATGGGACTATAAATGTGTGAGAAAGAAAGCACAGCACTTTAAAGAACATCTGAAAGCAGAATGAAAGCAGGGAGACACTTCCTAAAAAGCCTCATGCAGTTGTGCTTAAATAAAACTGTTCCTCATTGAATAGTGAATATTCCCCATAGGACATTCTAGCAAGATGATGTAAAGTAGTTCGGGTGTGGGAGGCCATACCATGAAGCACAGGAAATAGCTGAAATCTTTTGATATGTTTATAATACTAAGTAAATGGGAAATGGCTTCAGCTGAGGTTGTCAACTACTTCACAGTCTGGCAGATGGTCACATTTCACTGTCAACATTTCTCTGAAATTGCATACAGAAGCAAGGTGTGCAGGCAGTTCTAAAGCCAGTACTCAGAATATTCTCTTAAAGCAACTTACTTTCAATTTAAAAGTTTTGCTTTGTTATTCATTGTCTCCTGTGTGAGGCTCCTAAATACTTCACACACACTTGTAGTGTGTAAACACAGTGGGGTTTTCTTTAGTAGGGTATGGATGCTCTTTACTGTAATGAACATACTTTTAAAACACTCTGCAGCACTAGCCATGACAATCTTGGAAGGCACTTCTGTTTCCTCTTTTTTGGTATTTGTAAAACTGATTTCCAAACCACTGAAAGCAAAACAAAGTAGGAGATTTCCTTCCTTCCTTCCTTCCTCCCTTCCTCTCTTCCTCTCTTCCTCTCCCTTCCTCTCTTCCTCTCTTCCTCTCCCTTCCTCCCTTCCTCCCTCCCTGCCTTCCTTTCTTCCTGCCTTCTCCTTCTCTTAGCCTCTTTTCCCTTCTTTTTCTTTTTCTCTGCCTCTTGTTTTTTTCCGTAAAAAGTCAGCATATCTCCTACAGGAGCCTCAATGAAGGCAGGTTTGTGTCTACACCTCCTCTGTGGAGCCTCTGATACAGAGAGTAATTCAGAGTTGTTTAGAAAGTCTCTGGGTGAGGGGACACTACAACAGAAAACTAAGAGCATTGAGACCCTGATCCAGGAGTGTCTTCTTTCAGTGCACTTTTATCTGCTTCTGAAACTAGTAGGCCTGAATCCAAAACTGAGAGTAAGGACTTTAGAATTTACACTTCAAACTGAAGCAAGTTCGTTTGGTTTTTTCTTCCCAAACATAGTATAATATGATCTCATTTTTGATGGACTGTAAAAAAAAAAAAAAAAAAGACAAACCAAACCAAAAGAACAAAAAAATGTTGAATGAAATCAAAGCCTGACCAAAAAGGCAGGGCTTTTTATACAGTTATGTTTTTTTCAATTTCACTGATCGTGTGCATTTTTTTCATATGGATGAATATCAGTTCCTATTCCTGTTCCTATTCCTATTACTATTCCTGTTCCTATTCCTATTCCTATTCCTGTTCCTGTTCCTGTTCCTATTCCTATTCCTATTCCTATTCCTATTCCTATTCCTATTCCTATTCCTATTCCTATTCCTATTCCTGTTTCTATTCCTATTCCTGCATAGGTGATGTACTCCACAGTTGTGTTCCCCTGAGTCTCTGAAAGCACCAAACAGCCCATCTCTGCCTGCCCATGCAGGCTTCTTTGTAAGAGAAATGAGGTCAAGCAGGGGGATGATCCACAAGCTGCTTTTGGCAGCAGTTGGAAATAGACCATAGTATTTATGTGGATCTAGAAACCTTATTCCACGGTTTAGATGCATTTATTTAGTGCTCTTCAATCACTAGCCAGAACCCAAAACAACATCTGTACAAATAGTTGGAATGAGTAAGAATATTTTCAGTACAATCAGAGCCTTTGGACTACTCCAATTTTGCCTGAAATTTTTATCTATAATGCAACACTTGCTCATAAAATAGATTGCAAGGAAAGGGTATTACTCAGTACCCTTAAAAATACAGTAAAAAGAGATGGTTATTCAAAAAATATTGTAGAAAGCTCTATAATGATATATATACAAATCTATTCATGGCAAGTGTTTTTCAAGGCAGTAAGGAAATGCCACTTTGCTTCCTAAAAAAGGTACTGGCCTCAAAGCTAGACATGAAAACTTTCACTGTTTATTAGAAAAAGCAAATAACAAAATCTGCTTTTCTTCATTTCCACGGTTTAGTTTACATGAATTTTTAATCCCACAGAACACGAGGTAAATCCCCTATATATAACAGAAAATCCCAAGCAGATTCTCTTATGACAAGAACATCTTTCTTGTTATAGAGCTTATAAAATGTCTGCAAGCTTGCCTGTAACACATAGCAGCCTTTATTAGGAATGCAGCAGATAATTAGCTATTTAGACAATGAAATTAATTCTTCATTCTGACCTCCATGGACTGCTTGCTACCACTGACACTGTAAGAAGGAGATATAATTCATATCTGGATGTTCAGTATGTATCATGGGTCTTCATTTGGATTGAGTTTTTGCCTCCTGTATCACACAACTGTACTGTAATCCGAGGTATGCCATAGATGAAGGTAGTTCCAATCCCACTTGACTACTCATTATAGAAGAATTACTGATGTAAGAAAACATACTTATACTTTGGAACTTGTACCTCCTGACTGAAATATACTTATAAAGTGGTTTAACAGCAATTTTTAACAACTAATTGGAACTAACCTGCTTAGACCTGCAACGACACAGTCCTTGAACCAAACCAGCTTGTACCAGCATCTCCATAACCACACACTGTCACTGCTTAATCTCTTATAAGACTAACAAAGAAAAATGGTTCATATTGAACATTTTTCATTATAATAGATACTATTCTCTTAAAAATATCCCCTAATGTCTTTAAAAATACCTATTGTGGACTGTTAATGTATTCCATACTGGAAAGATTCAGACACAGTCTTCTGCTGTTTCAGAAGTAAAGTCTGAAGTCAGAGTAGAATGTCAGAATAGTTTAGCTTGCTGGTATTAAGTGGTGAAATATTTCTACATATTTGTTGAACATTAAGTGATGAAAAACCCCCAAAATCTATTATAAGTCTGTATGTAAATACATCTTTCTATATGTATCTGTATATCAATTATATCTGTTTTTTCCTTCTCCCACAAGCCTAGCTTTAAATGAAAATTAACTAAAACTGACTATTGCTATGAAATCTTGTGGGGTTTGTATGAGTGGTATCCAGAAAATACGTATAAACTAGACTGGCTGCATTTTTCCCTTTTTTCCCATTTTTCACTGGAAAAAAAAAATCTTACTGTAAGAAACTCAAATTCCTAGAAATTCTGAATGTATTTTGGTGGATATTTAATACCCAATACAGCTCAAACACGTAAAATGCTATTTGTTCCCTTACATGTAAAAAAAACGAATTCTGTCAAATACATTAGCCAAAATTGATAAAGCCCCCAAAAAAACCTAACACAATTGAGGTTTTCAAATGTTTTTACTTAGACTGATGGGCTGTAGGCCTTTTACGTATTTTGAAGTTAATATCGCCTGGCAATGTAATTAAAAATGTCTTTCTTGATTCAATCAGTCTAAATACTAATTTTGATTTAGCCTGAAGGGATTAGTTCAGGAAGAAGTTATGCACCTTTTGCAATACTCGTAGCCTATCTTAGGAAAATGTGGAATGCTGCTCATACAAGTAGAGTTACAAAGACTCCTTATCTATCTGTATTAACCCTCCAAGCAGCCTCTGCTCTCATCTCCCCACTCGAAAGTGTGGGGATTCACTTAAAACAGGTGATATGTCCATTGTAGTGAAGTGTGAAACACTTGTTTTAAGCCTATGCTAAATGAATAAATGTAAATTCCCTGGAGTAAATTTTCTATGAAACAGTTTTAATTTGCAAGGCTAACAGATTTGGAAATAATGTTTGGTGTCCTGTTTCTTTTACTTACTAATGTACTCACACACACAAAGTTTTGGATGTTGTATTAATGCACAGAATTTTACAGGGTAACTTTTACAGATAAATACAGATAAATTGTCCACAGCCTTTGTGTATCTCTTCGTACATGCAGTTGCAGTTTCCTCTATACATATTTGTGAACAGAAAACGGCAGAGTACTGGCCAAGTCCATCTTTAGAAAGAGTTTGCTTTCCAAATGCAACCTGCATTGATCCTGTTCTCATTAGGCAGTCGCAGTTAGGTGGCAGCGTTTTAGGTTGGAAGTGATATCCCTACATGCAGAGGAAAGCAAAAGATCATTCTTCATCTTATCAGTTTACTGCCTCAAATGCCCTAAATTTAATAATATATAATGTCTTTTGACATCCAAGAGTTGGAATTGGGATGCGTATAGGGCTCTCTCTGTACAGAGTTATTGAAAGTGGGATTTTTATTTACTGCTTAAAAAAGGTAGAGTTCCTATTTCCTCTATATAAGCTTCATGTGTACTCTTGCTTCAGAAAGGAAGTCTGATGTGGGCATTCTTGAAGTCCATAGATTGTTTCTAAAGGCAAAAGAGGTAATTTATAAATGTGGTTATTTCTTACGTAAAACTGAATACTGGCAGTACCCATGCAGTTTAAATTAGAAAATAGTTTACGGCTATAATAATAACACAAAAAACCCTAAAACCAACAAAAACCTCTTATGTAGCAATCCACATTATGGTATATAACAGCCTTCTGAAAGAGTGAATGCAGAATGCAAGGATAATGACTCTTCCCTGGAGCAGAACAAATTAAACCTCTCCTTGAAGAAACCAATACCAGCTGCACTGCTATCTGTGCTTCTGCTCTCCAGATAGGCATGAAAAAGGAGCAGATAGTCCAAAGGAAGATGATGTATTGAAATTATTAGGTTTCTTAAAAACATAGTAATTTTCCTCTTTTATTACTTGAAATTTTCAACAGGCTTGGAGACAGTTTTAATTATTCTATAAAGCAGTATTCAACACACACATACAGATCATTAAAAAATTGTATAACAAAATCAGGGATTTTCAATTTTACAATTTGATTTTGTGTAGTGTCAGATCTTTGAGCATGTAGTTCAGTGAAAATGAGAACATTTCCTTATTTAAATGTTATTTACAGTGTTGTACCTCACAGTGGTTTTTTCATACCTTTTTTCAGTAGGCAAAGTAGTCAGCACAAACTAGACCTATGCACTTATGAATGGCTTTTTAAATGGTGCTCAGATGTCTGTGCTTGGGGAATGCACTAGAACACAAACTGAAAATCATGAATGGGTGGTCCCAAGCTGTCCCAGAGTGTATTTTCATCTTGGCCTGGAAGGGAATGAGATACTACTAATACAATTAAACTACTGCTGCTTAGTATAATTGTTCCTTGGCATTTTTGCTGACACTCTAAAGCAGTAGTAGAGACAGCTTTTTTAGTGGGAATCCTATTAGATTCAAAATGACCCAAAATAGAGCTCTGAAAACTGGCAACAATCTCGTTAATGATGTGTGAAGACTTTTATAGATAGTTATTCTTCCTCTCATTTTTAAATTAAAAGTGGGAAAATGGATATGATCTGCAAAATGGAGATCCAAAGCCATGTGCTCCCCTAACTTTGTAATTTGGATTTATATTTTGATCGAGAATATAGCAGATGCTAGAACCTAAGTCAAGGTCCACTAAATTTAAATGCAAATCACTAAAATCTGGGAGTTTCTGGCAACATGATTTTAGTCTGTAGTCAGCCATGATTTGCGCCAAGGTAACCAGGATACATTTACCATAAACAGTAGAGGTTCTTTTCTTACTTTTATTTTACTTCCTTTTTTCTTTCTTTCTTTCTTTTTTTTTTTTTTTTAACAGACATTTAACTTCTTATATACTTTGGATGCACTGGGTACCCAAAGCTTGAAGGATTTTATTCAAAGATGCAAAATTTAGTTAAACTTTAATACAAAATAATACATCTGTAATCAGATTGGACCACTAATAGCTCTTTGTATTTCTTAAAAAAATTCTTTGATAACATGTAGTAATCAAAAGTTAGGGTGGAGTGTGTATTCCTCATGTTCTGCCTTTCTCTTTTCCTCTCTTTTTTGTTACACATAGATGAACAAAAGTCACCTGCAGAGTAACTGGAGTTACTTTGGAGTGACTGTTGATGTCTCTATTTGCATAACATCAGAAATACCTTGAGAAATTCCAAAGCAAATACAAAATTCAAAATAGTGTGCAATTGAAGTGCCTAGAAATGTTTGTTAGGGCATAGTATAGTTTGTAAAATATAAGCCTGAAAAGGAACATTTGTTCTAGAAACATTTTCCCTGCCATCCCTGGTCAAGAAAGTAAACAGGCTTGTGAAGCCTCTATGCATGCAGCTAGCAGTCTAGTTCTGTAGTGCTCGTGAAAGCAGCAGGCAGCCTGGAGAGCAGCTATGGATTCACTGGGGAGTCCCTGCTGAGTTATGGGAGCAGACTGAAGAGCGCTGGAATCAGTGCCAGCCGCCTAGCTGCTGTGGATGGGTACATTCTACTGTATTTCAGAAAGAGCCTAAGTAAGACTGGAAGGTGAATTCTCACCTTCCTTCATACCATGAGACCTTATCCTGCCTAACAGGAGTCCTGTTACAGAGGAGGAGGAAGTCTGGTCCACTACATGCTTTCTCCAGGGCTGGAGATAGTCCCCAGAGCTCCTGCAGTACCAGTCTGTGGGAACCCAGGAAAAGTTACTGCTCGGCTTGTCGCTCCTGCTCCTTGTTTTGAACGTTTTAGGCAGGAGCTGCTGTACTAGATGAAACAGCAGCCTGCTTGGCTGAGGGTCTGTTTCTCAGTGCTGGACAGACTCGTGGCCATGAGTGCTAGTGCAATGTCCAGCTCACTTTGCCTCCTAATGATCTTTTTGCCTCAGTGGTATCTTGTGGCTGCAACACATTCATCTTTGAAATTTCAACATATGCATTTTTTTTTATCCCATAAGACTTCTGCTTTGAAAATTTTGTAAGAGAACATGAAAAGGAAAATTCTCAGTGATATGGAACTATAGACATGTTCCCTGAGTATCAACAAATTGAATGAATGTCTTTAAATCTGGGGTTTATAATGAGTTGTATCGTGTGGTAAAATGGAAATGAGGGAAGAGATTTAAATGGATATACACAAAAAAATTAGCACAATCTAGGACTCTTCACACTTAGGCAAAACTTTTTACATCTCAGATAAGAAAGTATTGCTGTCTTTCTTGTCAGGCTTCAATTACTTCTCTACCAGTGAGGTTGAACTTCTCTGACTTTAGAAATGGTAATTCTGAACACTGCACCAGATCCACAGAAATTATGTAGAAATTAGCATTACAAGCCTTTTATCAATAGGCTTCAAGGACCATAGGATTAACTTGTCAACGTTTGTCATTTTCCTTATTTGTTTTCCATCTGAAACACATTTCTATTCAGTTCTACGAGTTGCTGGCTTTTCTCTCCCCATTTATGTCAATGACGTACAGAAGCTGCTATCTGTCTCATATTTGTTGACTCTTCCTAAGTGGAAGGAACCTTGGGAAGAAGAACACAATCCAAAAGAAAAAGTCGTCCTAGAAGCAAAGGAAGGAGAGCTTTTGAAGTGTGTTATTTTAAATACTCCACACTTCAATTACTTATTCATATAACAAAACACAAATAGATGAGTATTAGCCAGTAGAAAGGGAGGTAATTTACTTTGTGGCTAAATTGTTGACCAGATGCCTGGTTCAGAGCTCATTCTTCATGGAATCGGTGACAGTGCTGTCCAGTCAAATTATTGACTATGGCATGTTTGGTGCCTTGTACAAAATACTGAATGGCATTAACTCAGGAATGTTTTTGGTGTGGAGAGTTAAGTCTATGAAGTGATGCAGGAGATAGGGCTTAGGTTTGGATTCAAGTAAAACAATTGACACTGTAATATAATTACAGTAACATAGTGCTTTGAAAAGATAATCAGATGGTAGTTTACTAGTATATGAACAGTGCAAATTAAACAACTGTATGGCATTTCTTATGGACTGTTCTCTTTGCTTAGCAAGCCATTGAAATTCAAAGGGTTTGGACATTTACTTCATGCATTTTCACTCTGTATTATTATAAATCTGTTAGATTTTATGTCACAAAAGTCTGGATTTTGCTCTAAAATAGGGCCAAAGGAGCAAGTTAATAAAACTGGCATGTTTGGTAATGTGGAATAGAGTATTGAAGATGAAGGCTGTGGATACAATTTAATTTAGAGAGGAAAGCCTATTTTTATTTTGATTACAATTAATCTCTCAAAAGGCAAGAGCATCATGAACAAAAACTTATACTACTAAAAAGTTTCTTAGAAGACAAATAAGATCATTTATTTTTAACATAAGACTCATAAGAATCATGAAATCATAGAACAGCTTAGTTTGTAATGGGCCTTAAAGATTATCTTGTTCCAATCCCTCTGCCATGGGCAGGGACACCTTACACTACATCAATGCTCAAAGCTCAAAGCAGTGTTCTACCTGGTCTGGAACACTTCCAGGGATGAGGTATCCACAGCTTCTCCAAGCAGTGTGTGCCAGTGTCTCACCATCCTCACAGTGAAGAATTTTCTCCTAATATATAATCTAAACCTACTATTATTCCTTTTCCTATCACCACATGGCCCTGTCAAAAGTCCTTCTCCAGCCCTCTTGAAGACTCCCTTTTGGTACAGGAAGGCTGCTATAATGTCCCCCTGGACCCTTCTCTTGTTCAGGCTGAATAGCCCCAGCTCTTTCAGCCTGTCTTCACAGGAGACATGCTCCAGTCCCCTGATCAACTGTGCAGCCTCCTCTGGACTCACTCCAGCAGGTCCATATCCTTCCTACTCTGGGGGCCCTAAAGCTGGATGCAGTGCTCTTTAATAAACTCCAAAAGCTGTACTGCTAAAAAACTATGACAGAATGTAGAAACTGCCATTATTTGTTTTGGAATAAATACGAGAACTCAGGAAAGAAATTTTTCAGGTATGCTGTAAGTACACGAAAGTACAAAACCAAAAAGCCCTGATTCTGTGATAGTATGACGTCTTAATGCCAGGGGGGAAAATCCCCTAAACGTGTAAACAAATACTTCAGCCATGTCAGAAAGTGCCATTCTACTGCAACTGAAAATGGCTTGTGGAACTGGAATGTGTAACCACCTGACAACTCCTGTATCAACAAAGCACTGCCCCTCCATCTTTCAGTAGAGGATAAACACGCTGTGCTAGAATACTGAAGTCTGCATTACAAATGGTCATTTACAGGTAAGCAAGAAGGTTAATCTCTGTTTCCTCTGCTCCTTATAGTGCATATTCAAATGCTGATGGCCGTGTTCTGCTCTCATCCCCTTTTCTGCATGATTAAATTTCTTGAAAAGACTTGAGGAAGAGGAAGGAGGTGACAGAGTTTTGCCACCACCTGTCTCTTCCTCCAGCACCTGAGAGGTGACTAAGGCTGACAGATTCAGAGTGAAGAGCAAGTTTTACCCTAAAAGATAACAGATTTTAAACAGGTATGGGACAGACTTCCTTCCCTGAGATGTTGCAGAACGTTTCCTGGGATGGATCTACCTTGCCCTATGTAAAGAATACTAGTGAGTAACTTTGAGACCTGCTGGATTCTGTCCACCAGCTGGGGATTATACACTCTCTGACATCACAGACTGCAATCACAAGTCAAGGGAGTTTTATGTTTTGCGTGCTCTTGTCATTGCTTTTCCCTAAATGAGGATGGAGATATGCTAGAGGAGGGAATCATGGAACTGCCCTGAACTGCTGCACTTCTTACTGTTAGACACAACCATATATTTTTTTTTGGCAGCATTTTTCACATCCACTTCTGGGGTTTCCTTGTTTGGATAAAGGAAACAACTTTAAAAACTGAAACAAAACAACTACCACCAACAACAAAACCAAACCAAGCAAAAGAAAAAACCCCAAAGATCCTCTGAAAATTATAATTCTATTAAATTCAGTCTGAAACTAAATTCAGTAGTGACTAAATCATTATATGTGACTATTGCCTGATAAGATTGGGAGCACAGAGATTTCTAAGCTACAGATGAGGTATTAAGGGAATCAGGAATAATTTCTGCATCAGTCATTCTCTTCCACAAATATTATCTCTCTTAGTATTTAAACTATCTCCTGCATATCCTCGGGGAACAGTACAAGGTAAGTTCTTTGGGAAGGTCTTTAAACACTCTATGACAATTTCAACAACTTTTTATTGTGATTAATCCTAGATCTTGTATAGCTAGTTAAGCCTCACCCAGAAAGCCTCACCCAACAGAGTTTATATGTATTATTACACTTTGGAATGTTAAGTGTTTTAGATGCAGTCTCTGCTGGGAGCTCTTATATAAAGAACAGGTTTTCTTCCATGAAACAAGCAAGTACTCAAAACACA
>VXAC01002372.1:129153-182292 GCA_013399225.1 Rhipidura dahli | reverse complement strand
CGCAGCCCCTGCCCGCACGGCTCTGCGGTGCTGGGTTTGCCGAGCGGACATCTCCGTCCGTGAGCCTGGCTGGTCTCACAGCTCTCTGGAACGGAGGATGGAAGGGTCGTTATTAGAAAAGTTACGATATTGCTGAGCTTTGCCGAGTGTTGGGCGTGAGATTCCCAGCCTGCTTCATTGCGGGGAAATACTCTCCAAGATGCAGAGAAACTTGGAGAGTCCCCGCCTGCATTTCTCACACGGGTATTTCTTTCTGGAAGTCGAGAGCTGAGCAGGGGCCGTGTCAGCGCGTTTCCCTTGGGTGCAACTTACATCCTCTAACATGCTTTACAGGTAGTTTGTTTTGCTTAGCCATCAATTTGCTATTGCCCAGCTTTTATTTCAGACTTTAGCCAAATAAAATAAAACAATAATAAAAAAAAAAAAATCTCACTGAGGATGCACCAGTTACCTCTCTGGAGACAATATATGAACTCCCTTTCAGCTTTCTGCCGTAAAGAAAAGGTGTGAACATGACTCTATTAAATCATTCCCGCTTGATTTTGTCTTACATTTCAAAGATGAATTTTAAATGAGTAATAGCACAGTTCAGTAATGAGGATATTTTTCTATTTGGGGTAATATCTTAAATCTCTCAAGAAAACAACAAGCAACACATTAATTAAAAAAAATAAAATTACAGGCTCACTTGAAATAAACTTAGAAACCTTATTCTATGTATATGCATTTTTGGTCTCCTCCTGTGCTTCTGATATGTTTTTTCTCCTCCCTTGAACCTCTGTAGTAACTGCACATCCATGAGCATGTTAGCCTAGTCATCTGAGTAAAGTTTTTAGTTTTGATAGAGAAACTTCTGTGGGTTAGATTGCTTTGCCTTCTTTTATTGCACCACTTTGGATTCCATGCAAAGAAGTTATTCAGGAGAACAGTGGAGTGCCATGAGGGATGAAGTGTGATGCCAACCTGCACCTGAAGGCATGTGGCCAGGACTGGATAGGACTGTGTCACTGGACAAGTTGTTGACAAAAAGTTGCAGGTCACTTTGGTAGCACTGGTATCCTCAGGATGCCCAGACTGGCCCTTAGAAACCAGTTTCTAAAGGGATCTGCTGTCTGTTCTGATAAAAGCCACTTGAATTGTAATAGCTTTGATCCTGCAATGGAAACCTCATCTGCCACATCCTTTAATCCTGCCACCAATTCTGTTCCCAGGACTGAGATTGAGCTGATCTCCCCTGGCCCTCTGCTGTGCCCTGTGCACCTGCTTTCCCTTTTCCTTGCAAGCAGTTCTGCTTTGTGGGGAACAAAAATATCTGCTTATTTATTTTTTACATGCAAATACAGACTATTCAGGCTTACATTTGAAAATTGTGGAGTGAGAGAGAGGTGCCATACAGTGGCTTGGGAGCTGAAAAAGGCAGTTTAGTTTCCCTTGGCTTTTATGTTGGATACTTATAAGAAATTAATTTTACAGTTACTGAGGTAGTGTTGCTCTTGAAATAGCACTTTGGCACTGCCTTCTGCCTCTAGTCTCAAATTTACACACAGATAGTGTGAATTAAATGAGTTGTCCTCATGGACAGCATTTCCTAGAGCCAAGAACTTAATCAGCTTGGGAAACCTACTGTTGTTTTTCTTGCATTTGTAATGTGAGATAGAGAAATAAGTGGGGATTAAAGTTACGCTTTACTGAGCAGTAACAGGTTATATGTATGTATCACAAAGAAGATATATATAGAGATGTATATATAAAAACATATATAAACAAACTGCAATTCTGTAATGCTGCATTTATTAACCTAAAATTTAGATTAAATTAAGGTGAAAAATTATTCTTCTCATTTACCAAGTATGACTATATTTTTCGGGATATTTCTGTACTGTATTATCATAGAATGGTTTGGATTGGAAGGGACCTTAAAAATCATCCAGTTCCAAATTGCCTGACATGGGTGGGGACACCTTCCATCAGGCTAGGTGGTTGCTGAAAGCCCCACCCAGCCTGACTCTGAACATTTCCAGGTATGGGACAAAAGTGCATGCTAAAAATCCTTTTTTTTTTTTTTTTAAGGTTAAATAAACTGAGTCTTCAAATCATGTGCTGTTGTTAATACTATTTTAATTACTGTTTTAAGTAGTTATTACTATTAGGTGTTTTCATTAGTGATAAATAGGATCTAATAATAATTGAAGGTCTGAACTATTTTTCTGAGCTCTGTTTTGGAATTAAGTACAAGTTTTCTTGGGTTGACCTGTGGTGCTACTGCATTTTCAGTTCAGTGTTCCTGTGGAATTTCAATTTCCACTTAATTTTTTTCCATAATTTTTAATGGCTACCACAGTTTTATTTTAATTTTTTTTATAATTTTGTTCTCCTTTGGGTGTATAAACCAATATATTGGGTTTTAGTGGAACTTCTCTTACTAGAGTGATTCTTCTTGCAGGGCTTTTATTATTTTTTAATTTGTGGTTACAGATTCAAAATATATGGGAGTGATTATAGTGGATACCTCAAAAAGAAGAATGTAAACCAGCTTCTTAAGTTGTGTTATACATAATAGTTACTGTAGTAGATGCAGTTTTTAACTCTGCTTGGAACTTCATTCATGAACTTTGTGGATAAGTGCAGGCATTTTCACATGTGTTTTATGGGCTGACTGGATATGAGCAAGTTTAGTTCTGGAATGGGTATAAACAAATGTAGGCCATTGGTAAACAGATTTTTCATGGTGGTCATTGTATTCTTAGACTGTTTGAGCCTCATATTTGCTATATGCTGTTCTATTTTATATTTACATTGTTGTCCTTGCTCCAGTGTACCTTTTTTATGTCCACAACACGTTACAGGGTGGCAGGAAGTGAAGTGGTGGTGTTTTGTGTATCAGGAAATAGTCATATGGAGAAGAGAGCATCTTTTAACTTGCGTATGTGACATAATAATAAATTATGTTAAGTACCTGCCTTTAACCATCCCCAGCAAAATGCTTACCAAGTGAAAATCCACTGAGCTTTGTTCCATTGTCCAGAGAAGACTATAACTTCCTCTTCTATGGATTGAAGTTGAAAATAAAGCCAGTCAAAGATACTGAAAATACAAATACACTCCCTGCATTTGAGAATCTGACCATATTATAGTGAGAAGGTGAACATGCTCCAATCAGGAGTAATTTCAGATAAGACTGCAGGAAAAATTTGAAATTAGGACAAAATATTAGGATACAAGTACTATATTTATGTGGTCAATTAGTCAGCAAGCACTGAAATATCATCATGCCCTTACTTGCTGCATGTAGAATCATCTTGAAAGCAGTCTTTACCCATCAAAACAATTTTGTAGTGTGTTTTTTATAAACCTTGAAAGCATTGTGATCAAAATTATATTGATGAACCTAATTATGGCTGACAATGTTAAGTTTAAGCAAACTCAGAAGTAGTTTCATCTTGTTGTGGAAGGTTAAAATAAACTTCTGTTTCTTTAATGACTGGAGTTTTCTTTTGAGCTTTTTAATAGATCAAATGGGTTCTTGGTTACATTGTCCACACAAGTCAAAAAGTCACAGGGAGCTGTAATTTTTTTACATCATCATCTGACACATTGAAGTTCCTTTGTTTCACCCTCCTCTTCTAATTATAATCACAGAATCATAGGCTGGATAAGGTTGGCAGAGACTTCTAGACATCATCCTATCCAACCCCTCAGTCAAACAGGGTCCTATAGAGCCCATTGCCCAGGATCATGTCCAGGCAGCTTTTGACTGTCTTTAGGGAGGGGGATTCCACCACCTTTCTGGGAAACCTGTTCCATGGCTCACCCTCAGAGTGTCCTGATGGCCAGAGGGAAACCTCCCATGTTGCAGTCTGCAACCATTACCTCTTACTCTGTTGCTGGGCACCACTGAAAAGAGCCTGACTGTCTTCTTTGCACCTTCCCTTCAGCTATTCATATACACTAATGAGAGCTCCCCAAGCCTGCTTTTCTCCAAAAGTCCCTCTCAGTGTGTCAGTCCAGTCCCCCATCACTGTTGTGGCCATTTGTTGGACTCCTCTGGTATGTCCATCTTCTGTTGTGCTGGAGAGCCTAGAACTGGACGCAAGTCTCCAGGCATGGCCTCATCAGTGCTGAGTTGAAGGGAAGGATCGAACTGCTGGTAGTCATTTGATCATTGCAGCCCAGGATAATTTGCCTTCTCCACTACAAGGGAACATTGCTGGATCATGGTCAATTTTGTGTCTACCAGCTCTGACTCTGCCCAATCTTTTCCTGCAGAGCTGCTCTTTACTTGCAGGTTTGTTTAGTAGAGGACTTTGGGCTAGCTTTTTACCATGGTGGGCTAACTTCAGCTGTAGTACACCTGGCTTCAACCAAATGTTTTTAGGAAAGTTTAATGAAAAACTGTAGCACCATTTCTGAGAATTCAGGTGTATGGGAGAAAATTTAATTTAAAGCAGTTCTTTCACAAAAACCTTAAATTCCCTGAGTTTCTTTGTGAGGAAGGGTTAAATATTTAGCAAGAGAAAGGCCTTGCACTGGAGATGTCGATTGCTAACATTATGGAAGTGAGAATAAGTTTGCTTAAGTTACAGGTCTCTGAGCATTTGTAGACTGCAGCTCACTAGAGATTTAAGCCGTCAGCATTTTCACACATTTTCACAGGCCATATGTGAGTATGTGCATATGTCAGGGAAAGAAGCAATACTTCCTCTTCTCCTGTTGTACAAAAGTCAGATTATTCACAAACTGCTAGTACATCTGGATCCTACAGCAGTCATGTTTTCATCTGGACATGTACAAAGGTAGGGTGAATGGAGGGTTTGTGAATTCTAACTGCAGATTAAAAAGGAACTACAGCAGGTTCAGAGGTAAACAGAGGAGATGGGAATATTTTAGTACTGGTCTGACTGTACAGTTTCTGCAAAGATCTCTGAAAGTCGTAGTAGTTGCTCTCATGTATGACCCCAATAAACCCCTCTTCTATAATTGCTTTTGCCTTCTGAAGAAGAAGGGAAATGAGGAAATCCAACTATATTTCTGTGGTGTCTATCTGATTTGAAATTTTACCTCTTTCCTCATTTAGTTATGAATGCCAAATTTCACAGGTTTAAAAATACTGCCCTTTTCATGAATATTTCCTGGAACGATTGGGTTGATAATGCCACCATGCAATTAAGTACAGACTGGGAATATTCTGTGACCGTTAATGAGTGACAGCAGAGTTGTTTGATGAATATATTCTTCAAAAAGTGGAGGTAGAATCTTTGATAATCTGGACTAGATTGCTAGTATCATGTTCTAATTTCATATCCTCGTAAATTGCTTCTCTTAGAGGAGAAACAAAATGCATCTCTGTTCTTGGGGTAGAAGTTCACATTGGGTGCACGAAGGGAACACTACTAGAGCTTCATGGGAACATCAGAGGATGTAAATTATTGCTGCTGTTTTTTCCCAAGGATTAAGGAATTCCATGTGGCTATCAAATTGGCCTGTGTTTTGTATCAGGATTTTTGAAAGTCTTGGTTAGAAAATGTGTGTTTTCCTTTGGCTTTTCTTAGATTTTCACTTAACCTGCAAAAGAAAAGTAATTTTTCGCTGCACTCCAGACTTCAATAATGTTACTTTTCAGTGTCCTTTCTTGTTTGTTTGTTTGTTTGTTTGTTTGTTTGTTTGTGTGGCTTTTTTTGTGGGGGGTAGGGTATTTTTTTGTTTTTTGTTCTGTTTTGGTTTTGTTTTTTTCATTTAAAAAATGCAATAAAATATGCCTTGCCTGTGATCTAGAAGATTATGAAATGTGATGAAGTCTTCTATTGGGATGATGTATGGTGAGTAGACTAGCAAGTCATTAGCTGGATTTTGCACCGCAGTGTTCCCTGTATGCTTCTGGTCCTGTGTTTTAAATCATCCTGTAATAGCTCAAGTACGTGCGTACGTGTTGCCATTGTGCACCTTAAGGCACTTTGCACTCTGAAACTGCAGTTCTGTCCCAGCTGCAAGCAAGATGTTTCTGTTACAGTAAGCAATGTAATAGCAGTGTAACATGTAGTTTACAAGACTTGGTGAATAATGCCATGTGCATCTGAGTCATGCCCCTATTAAATTTAATTAAACTCTTCACACCCTTTTCAGTCTTAAGGGTATATATTTTATGCCTTTTGAGAGAAATGTGCAGTCAGCATAATTGTTGAACATGTATGTGCAAGGAAAGCTACTAAGAGGGGGAGAAGTGGAAAGCAAAGCGGCAATTCTGGGCCTTTTGGAAAGACATCTATTGGAGCTGCAGAAGTTATCTTAGAATACATTCTGGGATGACTAGATCACTGGTCCTGTTTGACAGACAGTTGCATTTCTACAAGTGGAAGAAGAAAAGAGAAAAGAAGATGCTGTATGACTTGGAATGAGCACATAGGTGAAATCATATTATAACAACGAATTCTGCTGAGCAGAAAGCCTGTTTTTTTCGGCGTGTTCTACGAAGTGGACAAAAGTGGTATTATATATGCTGCTTACACACCCATTCGAGACTGGTGTGGGAATGGAGGACTATCTAGCAGGACTGTCTCCTCTTGACCAGTAACATCCATTGGAGGAATTTAAATAAAGCCTATTCTTGCATCCATGCTTCAGATTTTTCATAGTTTTATATGGCTAGATGCCATAAATAATGACTGCATTACATCAGTCCCAGATATGGCTTGTGGAGTGTTGTTTGATACTGCTGCTTTCCACTTGACCAAGTTTTTCCAGAATTTTCATCTGTGCATATATATTTTTTTCTTAACTGACCGCATATATGTGTATTCTTCCAATAAAGCATTTAATAATGGAAGAGTGGATTTGTACAAAACTGCCTGTAATTGTTTCATTTAGTTTTGTTTTGACTTGCAGATTAAATGGGCATATGTATTGCATTAAATAGAAAGACCTGCTTGTGGATTTTGACATTGTTATAACAATAATACCACAGTCAGTGTAACTCAGGTGGCTGTAGAAACTAGTTTTTCCTTGCACTGCAAATTTTTGGATTCTATAAAGAGTTGATATGAAGGAAACACTTTATGTATAAGAATGACATTACTAAGTAATATAATAGCTAAACACTACTTGTGTGTGGCTACATCTTTTATTTTATTTTATTTCTCTCAGTGTTTTTTTAGAGGAAGTAGAAGGTATCCATATTCATCCTGACCTACACTAACTCCCAAAGAAATGAGCTGAGATGGTAATATTTTTCTTAATTCCATGGGCTTGGCTCTGTTGGAGTAGGACAGAGGAAATGAAGAAGGAATTTTTTTTTTTTTTTTTAGCAGATGACTTACATTTCAAGAGTAAGTGAGCATAGTGAAACAAGAACTATATATTTTGGGGTTTTGAGTCAAAGACTAGGAAATGGTCTTATCTTTGCATTGTTTTATTTATTAAGTTTTCCTGATGTTCATGTGTTTGAAACAGTGTGGTTGTGGAACACACACACCTTCAGTAGCAAATTTTAAGCATAACTGCCCTGGGTAAATCATTGTGAGTCTGTAGTGTAGAAAGAATCCATTATTTGGTGACTGCCTTGTTCAAGGAAGCTGTTAACCGAGTGCCATTTATTTCTGATAGAATTTGGAAAGCTAACTTAGACTTCTAACTGCAGTAACAGAGGAATCTGCTGTACGCTGAACATTCATGCAGTGAAGAATGTTTTTATCTGCTAGAAAAGACACATAAGGGAAAAAGAAGAGGAAAACTTGATGCTCGGTTGCTGTTCAGAGGAAGAAATACAGCAGAATTCATCAGACAGGAAGTAGTTTCTGCACTTTGACTGACTGACCTATGTCAATCAGGAGACAGCAAAAGAGATGTGCTTAATGTTTTAGATAGATAAAAATAAAATACTCATAAAGTTCAAGGCAAGATGAAAACATGGAAAGAGGCTAAGTATAAAGCTGCTCCCTGGGCTTTTTATAAACATATATTTAGAGCACTGTCAGGCTCCTGTAATAACCTTATGAGATTTTCACTATAATAGAATGAATTCTGAAACAGTGGCCATAGTTACAGAAGAAAGTTGACAAATCACATAGCTACTGTGGGAACATAATATGGTTAAGATCAATAGCTTGCCAACCTATTTATAAAACCCCATAGTTAAGTAGATTGTTAGTGTGCAATACACATAATCAAAAAGTACTTAATCATGTAATGATTGATTTTGGAAGGTTTGGGTTTGTTTGTGTGTTTGTTTGCTTATTTGTTTGTTTTTAAAGACTTATTGTTTTTAAACAGTTTTCTTGTTAATGTGAGAGTTAAAATATGTTTTGTATCTGATGAAACTAACCTTAAAATGCATTTTGTGTTCCTGTGGTCAAATTGTATCCAACATTCAGAAAATTAATTTCAGTTAAAAATGAAGGCTTGGAAAAGTTTGGTTTTTAATTTATTTTGTTCTCTTTTACTTTGTGAAAGGATTTAATCTGTCCCACAGAGAAAAAAGAAAGCATCTTTTTTTACCTGAGCAAACAAAATTCTGCAGAAATGTAATTTTCAATAATATTTAATACTCTGTTACAAAGATGTCCCTTTGATCATGCAGCTGAAATCTGGGGGTTTTATATTTTGTTTCTATTGCAAATTTTGCAGTCATGTCCTTGTCTTGACTGGGTTTGCAGCAGTGGTGGGTAAGGGAAGAGGGACTGGCATCATCTACTTGGACTTCTGCAAAGCATTTGATACTGTTGTGTACAACATCCTTGTGTCTAAAATGGAGAGACAACAATTGGATGGATAGACCACTTGTGGGTAATAAATTGTGGGGATGGTTACCTTCATGCATCACAGCATCATTTAGTTTGGAAAGCACCTCCAAGGACATCGAATCAAATTATCTACTGATCACACCTTATCAACTAGTCCCTGGCACCAAATCCAGTCATTTCTTGAATACCTCCTGGGATGGTACTGGAAGGGACTCCACCATTGACAGCCCTTTCCATGAAGAAATTCTTCCTGGTGTCCAACCTAAACCTCCCCTGGAGCAGCTTGAGGCCATTTCCTCTTGTCCTGTCAGTGGCTGTCTGGGAGAAGAGGCTGTCCCCCACCTGGCTACAGCCTGCTCTTGGATAGGTGTAGAGAGCAATACAGACTCTGCTCAGTTTCCTCTCTATTCCCTGCTCCTTCAGCTGCTCCCTCAGGACTTACTCTCTAGGCCCATCAATCTCCAGCTTGGTTGCCGTGCTCTGGGTGCTCTCCAGAACTGCCTCAAAGCTCAAAGCCTCTAGGTGGACACCAGTAATGTGACATTCCTTGGGGGTCAGTACTGGGACCATTATTAATTAACAGCTTTGCTGGGGACGTAGATGGTGGCACTAAGTGGTACTCTGAACAAGTTCACAGATGAAACCAGGCTATGTGGTGCAGCTGACATGCTGGAGGGCAGGGATGCCATCCAGGGGACCTTGACAGGCCTGAGAGGTGGGTCTGTGCAAAACTCATGAAGTTCAGCACAGCCAAGTACAGAGTCCTGCTCCTGGGGCACTCTCATCCCTAAGTACAGGCTTGATGAGAATGGATTGAGAGCAGGCCTGAGAAAAAGGACTGGGCAGTACTGGTGGATGAGAAACTGATAATTACCCAGCAACATCCCAGAAAGCCAGACATATCCAGGGCTGCAGCCAAAGCAGTGTGACCAGCAGCTCGAGGGAGGGGATTCTGCCCCTCTGCTCTTGTGAGATCCCACCTGTACTGCCCTCAGCCTGGGCCTTCAACACAAGAAAAACACGGACCTGTTGCAACTGGTCCAGAAAAGAGGCACAAAGATAGGGCTGGAGCACCTCTGCTGTAAAGACAGGCTAAAGGAGTTTAGATTGTTCAGGCTGGAGAAAAAAGGCTCTGTGGAGACTATATAGCAGCCTTCTAGTACCTGCAGGATGCCTACAGAAGGCTGGAGAGAGAAGTAATGAAAGAATTCATATGCAGGTAATTACCTGGGGAGGCAGGAATCCCAAACTGTTGATGTAATTTGTGTGTTTCTTCTTCTAAGCAACTGTGAGAGAGCAGATGAATTTAAATTATTATTTTTCCTCCTACAAAAAAATTGTTCTAGACCACAGAGGTGCCGAATAATTTTTAAAGAAAATTTATGTTAGCTATAAAGACAGCAGAGTTTAAATTATTATGTACAGTAGCAACATTACTGATATACAGACTAAATATTTTGAATAATAGTAAGGTAAGTATGTAATAAATATGAATGAATAAAATTTTTATAGAGCTGTTGCACTGTCAAGTCACAGCATAAACTTACTTGCTGCTATGCCAGAAACAAAGAAGTCCATAAGTTTGCAATTTAAGGGAAAATTCCCTGTGTAATGTGTAGCTGTATCAGTAACTTTTCTATTTAAAATTGCACTTGAAGGGCTAGAGTTCAGTGTTTTGCATGTGTGTGTGTGTTAGATAACCACGATGGAGCAAAGCACATAGTTCTGTGTCCTGTGTAGTAAGGGAAGGCTGAATCTTCCATTTGAACTGATTGATTGACCATTTGCTCAGAATGAGGAGAGAGCCACTTGTGGAAAAATCACATCCTTGTTGGTTTTAGGTCAGTGGAATAGGAGACTAAGCTTCATTTCTTTGAGTGCTGTATCTTGCAAAAGGGAAACAAGAAGACAGGGTTGGTATGGACTACTTAGAAAAGGATGCAAGTACCAAAACAAGTTGGATGTGGCTAAAAAGAGGAAGCAGGTTAGTTTTGCAGTCAAAGAAGAAAAGCAGGGAAGATAAATACAGTCATGTATTTAGAACTCAGAGGAAAGAGGCACAGTTTCTGTTTAATAAAGTTAAACTCTGATAACCCATTTAGAATATTATACACCAAACACTTAGTTGCATGTCTGATGCACAAGACAGCATTCTGTATATTTCCCATTTCCATGTCAGTAGAGAAACACTTTTGACAGCAACTCAAGAAAAAAGAACTGCTGCTTGTCTTTTGCATACCTGTTAAACACTGGTGAATAGAGAAATGTGAGAATGCAAGGAGGATGTTGGACCTGCATCTCACTAGTGTTTCCTTCTTCTTCTTCTCCTCCCTCTCCTTCTCCTTCTCCTCCTTCTCCTTCTCCTTCTCCTTCTCCTTCTCCTTCTCCTTCTCCTTCTCCTTCTCCTTCTCCTTCTCCTTCTCCTTCTCCTTCTCCTTCTCCTTCTCCTCCTCCTTCTCCTTCTTTCTCCTTCTTCTCCTGCTCCTTGAGCCTCTTAAAAACCTCTTACCTCCAGACTTCTCTTCCTGTCCCCATACAACTCTACTCACAGAAGGTGGTACTTTGTTCATAGATCCTGCCACAGGATCAAGCTGATGTCTTGAATTTCTTATGTTTCTAAAGTATACTATATTTTGCATTCTTTATATGGCTTTTCTAGTTGTAAAATAGAGATGCAACTTTATATTTTCTTGTGTCTTTTATATTTTTTGTATGGTTTTGAATCAGGAGTTTATTCTTTAGGAAGTACACAGCACAACCTAATTGTCGACAAAGTTATTCAGAAGAAATTGCAATTTAAATAACCACAGGCTTCAGTGGCAGAATGTCTGCTAGCTACATTTTTGCTAGCTGAGTGTTTTCAGATTACAGAATTAATACCTGAAAATGATGTTTATAATAGTTTAAGTTAGATCTTTCCACATGTCAGCTCTGAAATTCAACATAGCATCTGCTGGGAGCATGTAATAACAAGATTTTTTGTCTCCTCCCCCAAGTCTGCATTGTATAAAGACATGAGCACATATTCTTCAAAATCTTTCTCAGTATTCTTTCCATCATTATCCCTGCTTTAGTCATGATATTCAGCTTTTCCCAAGTTTACATAAATTTGTCTGTAATACTGGGTAAAATCATAGTCTGGAAAGCAATTTCTAGAACAATTAGGAAGAAACTGTCTCTTTTTTAATACTGTGTTAGAATGCTTTCATCAACCCTTTGCAGCATAGCTGAAACACAGGAGACAGAAACCAAGGAACTAACTGACAGTGCATCTTTTCTTCTGGTGACTCCACTTTAATGAAAAATTCCATGTAAAATTCTTCATATTTGTGTATGTGTCTAGCTCTTTGTGTGTATAATACAGGCACCTTATTGTGACCAAGACTGGAAGTGGGAATATTGAACTTCATAGCTGTACTTCATTTCTCAAATTGAGTTTTTGGCACATGTGCAATTCTTGCAGTAGGAAGTGTTTGTCTGAATAGTAGCTTCTATTATGAACTTGGAATTGAGAATGGATTCTTGATTGTGTAAAAGGCATAGAATGTCAATTATCTTAAGGCCAAAATAAGTTTTGTAACAATTATTTTTGTCTTCTATGTCCTATTTTAGCAAAGCAGGAGGATTTTTGTTTTCTTTTAAACTTCCTAGGAGCACATGGAAAACACTCATGTTGTTCATATTTATGCTGTTTTATAGTGGGTTTTTTTTCTGTTTACATTTTGTAAGTATTCCAAAATATCCAGATTAAAAACTGGATATGTAAATTGCTCTGACTAGAAAGATTCAGATGGTCTATGAGATTAAGATAGCATGGAATTTAATTCAATTTGATAGAAGTTTTTCCACTTACTCTATTTGAAATCTAAAGCCTAGGGATTCAAAGTTTCTTAACAAGTTCTGGGATGTATACTTGTATACTCTGAGAAGGATGAATAACATACACTGGATTTTTAAATTTAAGACAGTTTACATCATGTTCAATGTGTGCTAGAATGCACACATGTGTGCTAAAAGGAGTATATGGTCACGTGGCAACCTGATATACTTCCTATATCATTGGTAAGGCATGGTTTTGTGTGTCTTTAGTCTAAATGTGTGGATTGTGAAATTGTCGATTTTAAATTTGGTTGTCCATGCTTAACACTATCTTCTTCACTTGATACTAAATTCAAAGTTGTGAAAGAGAAAGCGAGAGAGATTTGAAGAACTCTTTCAAAGCTAGGGACTTAACTAGAGCATTTTTTTGTTAACTGTTTAAGAGGTGAAGCTTTCTCTCCTGCTTTCAGTGTGACTTGTTTCTTAGAAATCACATATCATCATGTTGAGAAATCTAAGGATTCTCTCCTACAGCAATGGTGAGAGAATGAAATTACTAGGGCTATACCTTCAAATCACTTCAGCTTGTTTCATGTCTCTGAGGAGTGCAGCAAGAGATGTGCTCATGACAGGGTTTTTTGTTTTATTTGGTTTTATTAATAAAGGGAAGCAAACATCTATGGAGCCAGCACAGTGAATGTTTGGAACTGTTCCTCTCCAGTCAGCAGCAGGTAGAAAGTCTTCTTAAACATTCTCTTAGATGAGCTGAAGAAATGTGTCTTTCGTATTTTTAACACAGTCTGGAAAATAGGAATTCATTGCAGGACATTGAAAGCTGATGGTTACTGGATGCAAAAATAAAAGTAATTCGGTTAAAAAATGAAATATGAATTTTTAAAAGCAGAATTAAAGCACAATTAATTTGCAAGTATTTTTAGATAATTAAGTAAAATGTAGCCAAATTATGACATTTGAGATTGTGTTTGTCTTCAGTAGCAGCAAGTAGTTTGACTTCTTGGGTTATAACAATTCAATATACGAATGCTGTTTTTAATTATTTGGTCAAAGAGAATAGATCTGCATTTGGAAAGCTTGATTACATAAATCACAATATTAAATGAACATAGGTAACATATGTTTGTTATTCTTAACTCCAGTGTTAAACTACTTGACAAAATCAAAGCAGCATTATTCTTTTGTGTTTAAGCAAAACAAAAAAAAGCGAACAGAAAGTCATTCTGTGACATTTTCTGAATAGTGTGTAGGTGCTGCTTTGAAACAGTTTCCTTAAATATGGTATCTATGCCATAAATATCACTACCCTTTACAAATGCTTGCAAAAGCAGGGTTTTAGCAAGGTTATCTTCAGACCAGAGTACTTTGAAAAATATGGTTTTGTTTCCAAGAAAGAGAAAATTTTGAACAATATGTAAAGTGATGGTTCAGAGGAAGTTATGAAAACAAAATAGAGGATAGCCCTGTATTTTCGCTTAATGAATTCCTCTAGCAGTATTCATGAGCAGTAACAGGAATCTCACTGGAAATGTTTTGAATAGCTATATTCACTAATACATTGCCCATTGGAAAGAGTTTTGAGGCAAGTATGGACAGAAGCAATCAGCTGAGAAGGTAACCAGATCTTTAATATGATAAACACTTAAATAACTTCTTCGGATGTTCCTTAATCTCTTGAGGTAGGTATTCTGGGTTTTTTCCCTCAAGCTTTTAACTAAACATTTATTTATTCTGATGCAGCTTTTAGACTTGGACTTGGCTACCAATTCATACGTTAGATCAAGAAAGAAAGGAAAAAAGAAAGATTAAAGTGATTAGTTTGATGTTGGCAGTCTCTTATTTTCACAGAATTGCTATAACCATTGCAGTCTTGTTTTCTTAAGCTTCTCTCTCTTCTTCACCTCCCATCTCTTCAAGACTACCAGCAAAAATAAACAATTTTTCCTCCAGTAACATAATACATCTTGCTGAAAGCAAAGTTTAATACAGAGATTTAATGATATTAATTATACAAAATGAGTGAGGACTTTGTTCCTTCCTAACCTTGAATAACAGGATGACAGGCTAGTTATCTACAGAATCTTGGAAGAATTATTCACATCCTCTCCTTATTTACTTCTCCCTCCCCTTGTTCCTCCACCCACATTTTTCTGAAGCTCTGGATGTTTGCCATGGCTTGAAGGATGTTGAGCTGCATGTGCAAGTGTTACTGTTCACTTGAATGATTTCCCTGGTTCTTGTGTGTGTCATTTTTCTCATTCAGAAGCCACTTGCCAGATTATTCGGTCATCATCCTTGTCTTTTTCTCAAGATCTTCTGGCAAGTTCCATTTAACAAATTCTTTGGTGTAGGGGTGTGAATGATGTGTTCAGTTTTTCCTGATGGAGTGCACGAATTTGTGCCTTTAGGTGCTTTGTGCAAAGGTGTCTGTCATTTCCCGGGGTGTTTGGTTGTGTGTGCATGGGTGGTAAGCATGTGATGGAGCTTTCTGAAATTTGTCTCTTCTCTGAAATTGGTGACCTATGTGATTTCATCCAGCCCCGTTCTCACAGTCCTACCAAGGAAAAGTGTCCCTAAGTGGATCTCTTCTGTATGCCAGGTAATTGGTTTTGGTAAATTACTTGTTTTCAGCTTTTTTGTTATCCATTTTCATAGGCTCTTGACACTGTCTGTCTTGATTAGTATGATAATAAGATTTCATACTATAATTAATTCTGATAATCAGTCTTTTGCAGCTTCTTTAAAGTGGTTTGGATAATTAGATCTGTGTTTTTTGTAACTGTATTTTATTCTGTAAAGGGAAGCATGACAGATAATGTACTAACAGCAAATTAATCCTTTTTGAATCTTCCATTAATCTTTTGTTTTCTAATCAAAGCAAATTACAACTGCATGCATTTATATTTGAAAAAATATTTTTATTGTCTTCATCAGGAGCTGTCATAGTCCTGTTCCAGGACTGTTCAGTGTTTTCTTATTATTTCAGAATCTAGAACATAAAAAATATTTAAATACAAATGGATTAATAATCATAAACTGAAATAAATTAATGGTCACTGAAGAATCACATTTATCATTGATTTATCGAGATATGAATTCTGTGGTATTTTAATTAACAGTGCATGGGAACTGTTTTGAAAACTCAAATTATGCAATGTTGACATTATTTTCTTAGCTGAAGCTTTTCCTGTTCTTGGTGTCTCCTCTGTCCCCCCAAATCCTGGCACAATTTCACAGGAGTTTGGAGGAGGCTTTTTTGTTTGCTTTCTTTTGTTTTTTCAGTATAGTGTCCTGTCCCAGAGAGCTAAAAATTAGAAGTTTGTGGCTTGTCTATTTCTGAAGTCCTGTGATTAGAAGAGAAAAGAGGAGCATATTATGGGTCAAAGTCACCAGCAAGCCAGCAACAGCAGGGGAAACACTGATATATGCCTATACATGAAAAGAGCAGTGATGGGAAAACATGATAGTAGAGGATAATAGGTACACTGGAATGGCATGGCATATAAGTGAGTAATAAACACAGAGGATCTAGAGGGACAGAAAAAAATAAGCAAAAAAATACAAGCAAATTGTTATGATTTGATGAGTATCTGTTTGTGTTTGATTTTGGTCTTTTTTATATATCTGAGGTACAATAACTGAAAATTATATTAGTATTAATCATAGTCTAACACACTTTTGTAGACAATTGCTACATATAGTGAAAATGGGACTCTGTAGTTGGGAACCAAAATGTGTTTTACTATTTTAATCTCAACTTCTGCTTTATCTCCACAATAGAATATTTCCCAAAGGATCTGTGTCTAGGCAGAAACTTACGTCGAAATACAAACATCAGGTACACAAGATACCAATATATTGATCCAAGATTACTTAATTTTTATTACATATTTTTGCTCAGAAACAATACTATCACCTTACAGAATGTACAGTATTTTGGTATGGGACAAGAGATGGGATTTTTTTACAATAAGGTTATTTAAACTGGGAGATGGTAGTGGCAGCTTCACTAGTTCAGGATTATATGGTAAGCTCTTCTCATAGCTATGAGCAACAAACACAACCCAAAAACTTTGGTCAGCAGAGCTAAGAGGCAAGGGAGTGTGTGACTCCTCAAGGATCCTGTCCTGGGACAGCACTGGGACTGGCAGCCTGCTAGATCCTGGGGTTTCTTTTACCCTATCTGGAAGCTGAATTATACAGTAGTCCTCATGTTAGTGTAGGTCTGCTGCTGCTCATGTGAATTAGCTGGTAGCACTGCAGGAAAGTTGTTCATAAACCACATGTGGCTAAAAACCACATGTTGATTGCCCAGATATTAAGTATGTGATCATATAAGGAATTCTGTATGATGTCTGTATCAGCAGGAGATAAATTTAACCACAAAGGGATAAATTAGATAACACTAGTGAAGTACACACTCCAGAATGCGGGCAATTAGCCAAAGATGCATATTTCGACCCTGTAAGGTATGTGATGCCATTTTAAGTAGGTGGGAAAGCCAAAAAGCAGGTTTACACGTGTTACTGCTTCTGGGGAACCATCCTACATTATATAGAGATATTGTTTAAATCAGCTAGTCAGGGAGATAACAGTATTTAGTAAGATCATCACTTCATTCAAGGAGACTGAGACCTTTGATTTCAGTGTTTCACAATTACTTTTTCTGCTTTTGGCTACTGTGCTGCATGAAATTAAAAAGCACTGAACAATTTGAAGAGTAGTAGCTACATTAGACCCAAAGTTAATATAACCACTATGAGAATATATTTGTCAATTTTTCTGTAATTCTTTAAGCATGCTTACTTTCATTTTTCATAGAAAGGTTTTTTATTTATTGGAATGTTAGCTGGGGAAATCACCACTTTGCTTTTCTAAGAGTTGACTGAGCCAACATGCCAAAATCACCATGTATGGTATGGTGGGTACGTCTAGCTCCTGAGCAGCATGTGCTGCATGTTCTGTGACCTTACTGGTTCAGAATTTAGCACAGAGACCTTTTTCAAGTAAGGTAAATAAGACAAACTGCACACCCCTCCTAACAACACATTTTAAAGGAATGTATATATATGTAATTTATACTTACATATGTATGAGTATTTAAAAATTCTGATAAGGACAGAGTGAATCTTAAGAATTTTTTCTCTATAAAAGTATATATATGGTGTGCAAATTTAGATGGATTTTATGTCTGTGAAAAATAACTTGATACTGAAGGATATGCTGAATGAAGCTTGGTTATTAAAGAAAATGAGCATATTTCTTTAGTTAAAGTTTTGTTTTCCTGCCTCTAGGTGGGGGGAAATATAAAAGGAATCAACCATTTAAAAATATTAAATTAAATCATAATTTCAAAGTGTCAAAGTTGTTGAGCACTCAGTAAGCACTTATTTTACTGTTATTTAATAATATGGTGCCAGAATTCACTTCTAGGGAAGACTTATGGACTAAGGAAATACAGGTTTATTTGAAAACCAGTAAGCAGTGCTTTTAATCAGTCTGGCAGTAACAATGTGTGATTCTGATAATTTCTTCTTTGGGACATTACAGAGATAATCTATAAAGAGGTGTATTGAGGTAATTTAATTTTCATATGTCATATGTTACCAAAGGGATAGGGCTGCTAAAATGATGGTGGATAGGACAGTTCTTGTAATACAATATTTTCCTGAATTTGATCTGAATGTGCTCTGCATTGCTACTTTGAAGAGCCTGAAAGGCCCTCCTGATCCACATGTGAAATAAATGCTGTCTAAGGAATGAATGGATTGGGAACAGCCTTGCTGTGAAGGACTGAGGGTGCTGGTGGAGAAGAGGTTGGACACAACTCAGCAGTGTGCACTCACAGCCCAGAAAGCCAAGTGCATCCTGATCTGCACCCAAAGCAGAGTGGGCAGCAGGGCAAGGGTTTGGACTCTGATCCTCCTACTCCACCATTGTGAGACTTCATTTGGAATACTGCATCCAGCTCTGGGGCTCTCACCACAAGAGCTATGTGGATCTGTTAGAGATGTCATGAAGATGGCCAGAGTGGTGGAGCACCTCTCCTGTGAAGACAGACTGAGAGTTGGGGGTGTTCAGCTCTGAGAAGAGAAGGCTCCAGGGGCATGTTACAACAGCTTTCCAGTACCTAAAAGGATCCTGTAAGGATGGGGACAGACTTTTTAGCAGGGTCTGCTGTGACAGGACAAGAGGTAATGGTTTTAATCTATAAGAGGGTAGATTCAGACTAGATAAACGAAAGGAATTTTTTACAGCAATGGGGGTGAGACACTGAAGAGGTTGCCCGGAGACGTTGTGGGTGCCTCATCTCTTGAAGTGTTCAAGGCCAGGCTGGATGGGGCTTTGAGCAACCTCGTTTAGTTGGAGTTGTCCCTTCTCATTACAAAGGCCCTGGGCCAGATGACTTCTAAAGATCCCTTCCAATAGAGACTATTCTACGATACTGTAGTTCTATGATTCTAATGAAATAGAATTCTTTGAAATAGATTCTCTGAAATAGAAAAAAAATATAATTATTTGTACAATACTATCATGTGAGTGGAGTGGCAGGAGGAAGACTGCCAGACATCAGTGGAAAGTCCCTATCCAGCTAAACATTAGGAGAGGTGGGAGAGGGCTAGTGTTGTCAGTTGGCCACATTTGTTTGTGGAGAGTTCAGCCAGCCATAAGATAGCTTGATGAGGAATGTCTTTGGCTTAGATGAAATGGTAAAGACAAGCTATTTTAATATCTTCAGGTTTGTATTCAAGTCTGTCTCTTGTCAGAAATGCATGGGAGGCTTTTCAATGTGATCTCCTCCATTGCTTTTCCAAAGCAAGCAAATGATAATTCATTTGTAAGGTGCTAAGAAGATACAGTACCACAGATTTGTTCAAAGACCAGGTGTGGAAGCAGCACCACTCTTTGACTTTTCCCTTCTGACAGATGACTGGAATTGAAGACTCGTCTGGAGCAAACATTACCTCATAACATATTTGGCACCACCACAACTGGAAAGATTAAAAAAGAAAATAGTAATGTGCTAAAATATGAAAAGAATATTGTTTTCTCCATGCAAAATTCACAGTTTGTCCATTAATGCAGCATAGATTGTCTGTCTGGGAGAGTAGCTTATTTCAGTGTTCTGTGTGTGGGAACAGGTGATGCTTCCTGGATAAGGTACCGCTCGAATAACCGCTCTTACGTGATGACATGCAGTCTTATTAATGATGGAGGGTTAACACGGTCACACTGTCATTCTGTGTGCTAGCATACCAAGCCAGCACTTTCTTCCTACTTTCTCAGATTCTGCCTGATTATCTGTGAGGTACTAGTGAGCTGGTAGCAAGCTATGTTTAGAGTAATTTCTGTAGTAACACCTGGTAAGAGCAGGGCCTACCAGCTCCAAGATCCCTGGCAGCTGAGTCCACCCAGCAGTCTGCTTTCAATTTTCACACAAGCATTCCTGGTTTTGCTTTGCAGCCTTTGGGAACTTTATGGACCAGTTTTCCTTTTCCTCTCTGAAACAAATGTCAGCAGAGTCAAGATCCATAAACTCACTTTTGAAAAGTGAAAACAAAGTGCTGACTCAGCCAAGGGATTTGGAACCAGGTTGCTCCCATAACAGGTTTGCGTAGAAACAACTGCTATGATAGCTGGGAGGGTCTTGTAAGTTTGCTTTTTATTGACATTTCCGTATGGGCATCTGGTGTTGTGTTTTTGCACCATTTCTTGAATTACATGGGCTGTGCAAACCATTTTGGGACACCAGAACAGTAAATCTTGTTGAGACCGTTCACTTAGTGGAGTGGCTTTCAATCAGTATTGTCTGGTGCTAGTCACTGTGTCCCTGTGCTCTGGAATGTGTCCCAATTCTGGGAACTGTACTGATAAAAGTACAAACTGGCACATGCAGGCAAACTCTGCTTTCTGGCTTGTATTTTATTTCTCCTGATTGCATTCTGAAGGTGAAAACAGAGATATTCCTTGCATTTTGAGAGTGGTATCTTTGAATTAGGTAGGGTTAGCTCCCTTGAAGACATGCCATGTGCTGCTCTCAGTTTACATCATCTCTGCAGTGAGAAATAAATCCAGCAAAAAACCCTGGTTTCATTAGCCTTAACTTTATAAATTTTCCACACTAGGCAGTTATCTAGTTAACATATGAGCCGTACAATAGATTATCCCAGTGTGACTATGCTGTAAGCTACTCAAGGGATTTAGCTGCTGTGATCAATCACAAGAGCATTTGCTCTAGGGCCATGTGTTATTATTTATAATATATACTGTTTATACTTCATAAAATTCTCTTATCACTCCTTATTTCATAAAATCAATTTATTGAAAGAAAGAGCCAAAAGATTTATTATTTTCATAATAAAATATCTGACTTCACCTGCCAGAAGTAGCCAAATTGATTTTTAACGTCTGTTAATGATTTAACTCTCCCTTTTTTACTGACGTCAGTAAAAGGGTGTTACCACTCCCAGTCCTCAGTGAAAGGGTATTTTCAGTTTGCAGAAAAATATACTGCTTGCCTCTGCATTTATACGTGTATAACGTACACTGCACTTCAATTTCCTACCAGTAAAATGTCAAAAATGTAGGTAGAGCCTAGATAATAGGATAATGGGATACTCTAAAAATAGTGCTGGACAAGAGGGCATAGAAAGGGTTGGGGTTTTTTAAATTATTATATTCCTATATTTACTCTTTTTCTGTTTATTATGAATACATAACTTATGACATCACTTCAGTTTGCTTTTTTAATCAACCTTCTGGTTGCACTTCAGAAGTATTTAGATTGAGTACTGATGAAGTTAAGCCCCAAAAGTGTGTGCACATGCATTTTTAGAGAGAAAATGCATTTCACAAAGAATTGAAGTAATTGATTTAATAGACGCTCTCATATGCATCATGATGTATAACATAATACAGATACTCTTTTCTTCATTTCATGGTAAAAAAAGTTTTCTAAAAGTGATTATTAGTATCCTCTTCTCTGTAAGGCCATTGTGAATTTCAGCCTTATATGTGATTCTGTGATTGGTTTTCTTTGTTCAAATTGATTTTCCACTCTTGTTAAAAGGTTGATATAAATGCCTGACCTTGATTATAAGGAGATGAGAGATTGCTTGGTGTATAAGATCTCAAAATTTAAACAAAACACATCTTCATTTACATATTGTTCATAAAAGTTCATAGGAGTTTGTCACAGGTTCCTATCTAACATATTTTCAGTTGTTACCTGGTGTCTCTCTGTCAAAACATTTTATATAAATATTCAAATTTTACTTTACTGAGTCTTGTTTTGAGGGTTTTCCACATCCAGGATGGTTCTCTTGTTTCACAGTAATGAAAAGAGCACCCATTACAGAGTAGCCAGAGGGATGAGAAAGATGTGTGCAGCAAGGAGTTTGAATCTTTCTCCTGCACTTCATTTGTAAGCTGTCACTTAAAATTGCTATTGCAAAGTCATATGGTATGGTTTTTTGTTGCTGAAGAAGGAAGCTGTGATGGAAAGGTCATTAAATTTGGTTAATACTCAAACAGGAGAAAGCTTTTTAGGCCCCCAATTCTGTAAGAGGCATGCAGGTTTATGCACTTTCTGCAACATGTGAATTGTTTTCTGGAAGTATCTCTTTCAGTTCCTTCAGTATATGGTAATCCTAGGAATACTGCCTTCTTAATTTAGATACATACAGATTAACTTCTGGCATCTTCATGATCAACCACTCTATATCTGTTGCCCTGTGGCAGCTTGGGTGGTTGCACTCTGGTGGAGAGGGCAGTGAGCTGCTTTGTAAGTATCACAGGAAGTCAAATCTGGCTAGTTATCCAAGTCTCAATTGCTGTGTTTAAATTTCAAATAAACATGTTTTGATTTTGATCTTTTTCGGATGGGGGAAAAAAGTATTCTGAAATTTCTGAAATAATTTGGCATGAGTTATAATTATGAATATATTTTACCTGTTGTCTTAGTTCCTCAGAAGCAAAAGCTTCTTGACTCACACTTACTTTTAAGTCTCAAATCAGTTTCAGTAATTTAAAAATTGCCGTATCTGTATTCTGAAGAGTACTCAGTTCTCATTCTTATTTAAAGTCATGTTTTAACCTGTTAAAATTATATTATCAAAACCATTTTTCTTAAAGGTCTGCCTGAAGAGCCTAGCCTTTTGACTACTTTGCTCTGGGCAAAAGTGAAATGTTGCATTCTTCAGATCCACTTGCTATGACTTGAACAGTGGGTAAGCAATTATTGGTCAAGATAATCCTGATATTTCAAATTCCTTTTATTAAAAAAATACTTACATTAAAATTAAACACAGGAGGACTTCTTCCTTTTCCTCCCTTTCCTTCCCCTCTCCTCTGTCGGAGAAGATCACTCGCCAAGCAGAAGGAATCAGTTTTGATACTATCTTCAGGAGACTGCCCACTTCATCAGTCCCTTTACACACATGGATACCTGTATTGATGGTTATATTAATTATTCAACCTTAGGAGAAGACGATTTTTATTTTCCTGAGGTGTGTCTTGCACCAGGTCAGTAATAGCAGAAGTAGTTAGTTGCCTGCTTTAGCAGTGGTATGGGCAGTTATAGCCATGTAACTGCGTTTTACTCTGACAGAAACCACATTCCATGGGCTGAATGTGTGACTGAGCTTGCGTGTGCTGAGATTACTGACTGTGGTAGGAACTTACTTATACCAGAGGGAAAGAAATTCCAAGGACAGTAGCAGTTCATAAAAACATGGTGTATAGACCATGTCTAAGAGATTTTAAACCTGGTAGGAGACACCAAAAGGTAACTGGGAGCCTTTAAATCTGGAAAGAGGTATGACAAATATATGAATATATTTTTCTCTTCATTAGCAAGTCAGGTAGCTCTGGCGGGAAGTAGAGGACAAGACAAGACTGGCAAAGACAAGTCGCAGGTAGTTTAAATAATTATCAGTCTTTTACACTGCTTTGCAGGGCACAATAAATTGCAGCAAGTTCAGCTACCAGGTAGTTCAGTGTTACCGAATGAAGAACCATTTCTTAATAATATGTCACCTGATATGACTGAAAGTGTAGCTCCCTGGGTTTTTCCCTTGAGTAGGCTAGGTCAGTTAAATCTCTTCTCTGAAAAGCCTGGCTATAGCTGATGACCATGTTTTTGATTGATGTGGAATAGCAACTTCACACTGGCTGAACAAACACCTCTTACGGTGATGAATGTATGGTTCAGTCAAATCAAATGTTAAAGTTTCCTTATCCCTTGGAATCCACAGCTAATATATGCCATTTTTCATCAAGAAGTGAGATTGCCCATAAGGTGAGCGAACCCATGCAATGTAATTAATCCCACTCCAGAAAATTAATTTCAAAGGTGCCGGTAGGTGGGAGAGACACTGTGAAATTTTGCCTGGGGGCCAACTGAAGTACCATGGAGAGTCTTGGCTAGCAGTGTATCAGCTTCTCCATTTGTTTGCCTAATTGGTATAAGTATTCTTTCAGGGCTGTAACAGAACTGACAACAGGAAGCATAGCATCATGGGAAAAAATGTAGAGGAAAAGGACTTGGTTTAATCTTTGACACAGGTTGAAGAATATATGGTACACATTAGATCATTGTAAAAAGCATGAACTGAAACAAATTATGCGGGAAATAGTTGTAGTCCACTTACAGTAAGTTAATTATGCAAAATGGCCTTCATAAAAAACAAATAAATGTGAGGATGTGAGGAACTTAATAATGTTCTAAAAGAAATTTTTTGGCAAAATAAAATAAAAGCAAGGGATACATAATAAAAGCTGACAAAATTAATGATTCAAATCAGAACCGTTTCCTCAGATTTGTGCTAGCAGTAAAGAGTGAGAAAGAGTCTGAATGGACCGTCTGTGTAATCTGCTGAACTGGGACCATGAAATAGAATGACTTATGTTACTCTTTGATTTTTCAGTTTAGTACTCGATTAAAAGTTCTTAATATATGAAGTGCAACTAGTACTTACTGCTGATAGCAGAACAGTTCACATGCCCTAGCCTTCTGTAGCATTTAAGGCGTACTGTGTGTTGCACTTCGGATTAACAGACCATGTAATCTCTATTGGCAAAAGGGCGGCAAGCCAGTACAAGCAAGTGTCAGTAAGTTAAGAATACAGCAGAGAAGTTATAATACATATTGTGTTTTCCTACCTCCTGCAATTAACCATTCGTTGCAATATTTTGACGGAGGTTCCACTTGTCCTTGTCCGCTCCTGCATTTGTGTCATTTATTGAAAATGGACACACAAGTTAAATTGAGCACAGATTTTTTTTTTCTTTTTGGTAGATCATGTATAACACCCATGTGCACAATAAAATAAAAAAATAGCAGTGTAAAAGGGTCTTCTACTTGGGGGTTGGATCCAAGCTCTGAGGAAGCCTGGCTTTTGAAGATCTGAATTTGACATCCAACCTACGTTATGTAATAACCTGCCTTAGACATTGCAATTAATATCCCACACAAGCAATTGGATAAACTAGAATAGGCTTGGTGTACATGTGTAAGACAAAAAAAAAAATTAAAAAATATTAAAAATACTCAGGGGATCAAAATTTTATTCTCATAGGCCAAAATTTTTTACTAAGAATCGTAAGTTCTGGGAACATAAGTGAATATGAGTATTTTCCTAAACAACTCTTTTGTTAGGTTAGGTATTTTAAAGCAGTACATATAGGACTCTGAATCATTTATATGGTGACAATCTATTTTTAGGCTAATCTCGCTTTTTTATTTTTTCTTCCGAAGTTCATCAGTTATTCCATTTAATCATGCCAAAGTCCTTCTCAATCAACATTTCCTTGAGTTTTCCTCACATTACACCCACATTGTCCCGTTCAGATCAGTAGTTAATCAGAAGTGATGTGGCAGAGTGCTTACTGGCAATGGTAAGGTGTGACTATCTTGCTTTTTTTATCATAATTCAGCCGAGTCATAAATGACCGAAAAATTAAAAAAAAAAAAGTATTTTTTTTAGGCAGGGATGACTGCGTTCTTAATTAAACTTCTTTGCCTTTCAGATGCAAAGGAAACATACTTTTGTTTGTAAAGGCAGCTTGCTAACTCCGAGCTATTGATAGAGAGGTTCCCAGCACGCTGCTGCATTCCAAAATTGCCTGAGTTTCTAGTGAATATTAAAGGTTATGGTGTGGCAGAGGATTTGTCCCAATCAGGTTAGAGCACAACTCAAACTCAAATAGACATTGAAACAAGAATATATAGCTTAAGGATACTAGTCTGCCAAAAGCAAATTCTTAATTTCTCTTAACTGTCTGCATCTTATAAAAGTCTGATCTCTGTTCTATGTGATGTGAGTACTTTGCTGCAGTTCTTAAGCTCTAAATGTCACCATGGGCTTGTCAAACCCAGTCCTTAATCAAAATTAAAAATGCTGCAGTTAATTTAGGGCAGTATATGGGACAAGTCCTAAGATGACATGACATCTTGTTTTCTTGATATATGTGTTTTCCTTTCCTTGTCTTTATGTATCTTTTCATTTTCATCAAGATCTGTCTCCAGCTATGCAGTGAAAACACTACTAAGTTTATGGCTCAGGAACACTGTTGGCTTTGAACACTAAAATTTTTGTAGGTAAAACTGCTACCAACTATGTGAAAAATTACTTTGATTTTCTTCTTTTTTTTTTTATAGACAAGGATATTTACTGTTTGCAAAATCATTTCTAGGTATAGAATAAGCAGGATGAAAAATACTTGGAGACTGGTACAAGATTTCTGAGAGTGAGTTACTGATTAGTCAGACGGGAGTGGGTGTTTGGCAGTGTATCCTTTCCCCATCCCTTTGTCCTCCATCCTTTTGGGATGTAGATCTGTGGAATCTGCTATCTGTTAAATGCTGTAGTAAAGAGTGTCTAATAGAATTCAACATTCTTTCAGACCTTGACTTTGATAACATAAATAGAAAACTCTCCAGAATGACATAATTTGGAAAAAAGGCAGATAGTCTGTGAAGGCATTACAAATGTGATAAATTAGCCAGTTTGTATTTGTGATTTTTGTGATAAGTAGGGACATTGACAGGTTGCATGCATGCATACATTTGACAAATTTCATGGACTAGGACTTGAGATTTGTTTGAAATATCAGTTGAAACGGGGCTTAGCTTGATTACCCATGTGGATCCTGAAAATTGCTAAGAATGACTAATCTAGAAATGAGGGAATGCAGTATGAAACAGATGATGCTGCAAAGATTTTTCTTTTAAAACAGAGTAGTAATAACTGTTATTTTATAAATGAGAGCTGTGGCTTTTTAGTTGTGTTTGTTTGTTTGTTTGTTTTCTGTTGTTTTGGCATTTTTTTAAGTCTTGCTTCATTATCTTTGTGATTTCTTCTTACTCAGTCTTGTGACTGGTAGCACTAGTACCAACATATAATCATTATGTACTATTAAGTGATGATATTCACAGCTTAAAATAACATTGCTCCCTTGTGAAAGAGAACAAAAAGCTGAAACCTGTGGCAAACAGAAAATACATTTTCATGACAAATTTAAAAAAAGAAGCTGGTCCTGTTTCTTACTCTTCTCCCATTCTTCTACAATTTTTAACTATCTCACACACTGTCTGTTAATTAGAATACAATATTCATGTGTTTCAAGAGTAATCTTTATCTTTCTATACCACCAGAAGAGTCACAAGTGTTAGAGTTTTAGAAAAGTTAACTCTTTTTCATAACAGTATGCATTGCATATCGAACAGCATCTTCTTTTAATTCCAGGGAAGCTGGTGGGTAGCCAAACAGCAGCCTAATTTTGCCAGTTCTCAATCTGTTTTGTAGCACTGGAGCTTGCAGTATAATTTGTAGCAAGCTATGAAGCCTGACATTTGCTCTTGAGATGTAGGAAGAAATTTGGGGATGAGTAAAATGTGTGACAACTTCTTTCTTCTGGTAATGCTTGCTAAATCAAGAAGAAGGATGAGTACATTTTATTTGACATTGCATTGTTTTGTACCATGTGAGAGCATTACTTTTATGTTCTGTCTTAAAACTGATCTGTACATATTTTAGCAAGATGGATACAAATTACAGAGGAAAAGAATAAAACTGACAAGACCATACTAGGTAAGGTGCCAGAGAATTGTCATTTATACATGTTCTGGTTTTAAATACCTCAATAGCTAGATTACACTCAAAATGAAAAAAGTAATGTAGGACATGTTAAAAAGTGGTTAATTTCACTAGTGCCAACAAGTATTTGGTTTTAAAAATAGAGCACAGATCTGCTTCATAATTAACTGTGTTCAGCTGGTTCTCTGAAACTAATATCAGTGGGGCTAATAACTAATTATCTGTTAGTAAGAAATGGGTACTCCAGCTTCTAAATCAGTATCTCCAAAATTTATGCAATTTATTGTGTCTAAAAGTTAGTTAAACATTAATTTGAAATTATAGATAATAATGAGATTTCAGCTTTTTTTGAGAAGGTTAATGTAAAAGATAAGGAGAAAAAAAATTTCAACAGAGTATTGAAAAAGAGAATTCGCTCCTTTTTTAAATTTTTAAGACTAATTTAAAATTTCCTTTTAGAATGAGTTTAATAGGTATCTAAATGAGCTACTTCAGATTTAACCTCCTAATAGTTTATGGGCTACCTTTAATAAAGGAATATAGGAGAATGCCGGCTTTAGCACTAGCATATGAACAAAACGCTATGACTACACATAAGAAATCCTGTCCCTACATTATTATAAATTATTGTTACATTACTCATCAGAATGGTTAACACTTCCATCACTTCTGACCAGGTGCTGATGATTCCCTATCTTTGAAGAGATCCTAATGATGCAGAGCAAAACATATTAATTCAAGAACTGAGATGAAGTCCCCTAATTCATAATCTATCAATCCCAATTTTGAGGTAATTTTTTCCTTCCACCTGAGCATATTTTAGAAATGACTGCTTGTATCTGCATCCTTTAATGGCTCCTGTATCCAAATATAAATGATGTCTACATTATTTTCTTGTATTTATAAATTTTACAAAGTGTGAGAAAAAAAGATGGATTTATATTACTTAAAAAACTGATACTGTATTTTTTTATAATTTTAATCTCCAGTGAAGCCACCATTTATATAAATATAAATATGCTGTCTTATATTATCTACCTTCTAAACACTACTATTAGAAAAAAGTAAAAGAAATAACACTTTGCAATTAATTCCTTTCACTGCTCTTGTCTAAATGTGTCCCTTTAAAGCATTCAAAATTGCATGTAATAGTTTTATGTATTTGTCTTTGAACTGTGACATACCTGTGCTTGAACCAGCCATAGTACTTTGGGAACAAACTGCCATCTTAAAATAACTTTTTTAATTTTCTGATGATAAACATTTAAGAAATGCTAGTAGAATATGTGGCATCCTTGTTATAACTTACTGTGAGAAAATAATATATTTATAATTTATCATTGTGGATACTGAAGTAGTGCTCAGGTGACACCTTATACATAGCCTGATCTGAAGATAAAAACATCTCCAAATCTGGAGAATATAGTAAAGGTTAATAGCATCCCCCTCCACTGCCTTCTTCAAGGCCCAGTTTTTGCTTTATTAGACTTAGTGTTCATATTCCACACTTTTTCCTTGAGGTAAATGTGGAGGTCTAAAATTATTAACTGCTTCAGTAAGGTGCCCAACACATCAATATCTCAACAGAAGTTTTGTGAAAGCATTTCCCAGAGAAACAGTCTTTCAACAAGACAAGTGGGACCAGGAGGACCAAGGGGACTGCGTTCAGACGTTGCTGTCCTGAGAGGGGCACCCTAACTCATCTCGAAAGCTGGATGTGCAGCCTCACTGAAGCAGGAGGGAACTGGCAGTCTTTGAAATAACCTGTGAGTATGGTGATGAAGCTGTGTTGGAATCAGACTGGTATGCACTGTTTAGGACTGGGTCTTACCTTAAAACTGCTAAAAGGCTGATGAAATTACACCTCTGTCTGCAGACCTGCCTGACATTGAAAACATCTCTCTTGAGTAGGAACTGGCCCCTGGAAGTGCCAGGTCCCTTCTCTTCCTGCTGTTGGGAATGGGTGATAGAGGCCAGGAAGGTCAGACTGTAAGTGTGCAGGAAAGACTAAGCTAAAGTAATCTCCTGGTAACATTGCTACTGACAAAATTATAATATTCAGTGATACAGAGAAACAAACGACATGTGTCATAAAGATTTCCCGCAAATACAGGTGTTTCACAGTAAACACTGGGGTAGGTGCGTTTCTCATCTGTAAAGGTGTCGTTAAAGGACAGTGCCCAGATGGCAAGATGTAACCTTGACCATTAGGTGGAGTTACTCAAAATGCTCTGCTTGCAATATGCAACTAATACCACCACATGAGGCAAGTTGTAGTTTCCTTTCTACTTGTAAGAATTTCTGTATTTGCTTACTATTCTCATGGCTCTTTCTATCTGGTATGTCAATTATACCTGTAAATATTTTTTCTTCAGTTAGTTGTGTTTGTGAAAATATTTTAAGCCTTTAAACCACAAGGAAATACTTTAAGTAAAAATCGTTTTCTTTGGTTTTAAATGAGGATTTTTGTATTCTATTTCTGCAAGTGTCTGTAATAGTAATACTTTGAGACTTTTGAATTACTGTCTTTGGCTTCTCACTTGTTAATTGTAAAGTTTGAGTTTGTTTTTTCAGTGCCATGGACGGACAAATGAGCCTAAGATCTAATTTAAAAAGCCATCTCTGACTACAGAGAAATCAAATTCATGTAAAGATTTTTCTAGTTTCAGTTTTACCTGTGCTACCACAGCAATGTCCAGAGAGTGCCACTGGTGCTGCTCAGGAGATGCAGAATTTCATCTTGAAATCTCCTGTAGCTTCAGCAGGGTTTATTTACCTTTTTTTTTTACTTTTTCATTTGCAAAGATGGGACTTAAGAAGGTTCTTCCTATATTCTCTAGTCTTATAATGAAGAGCAAGATTAATCTGAAATATTCTGAAAGTCAGTGCTGAAATACATCTCAGGCATACTGTGAGACATCACAGAAAGGTCACACGTGATGCAACATTTAAAACTGAGAATCCCATCAGATCTGCTACCAGAACTCTATTAAAACTTTTATTTTCAAGGATCTAACTACACTGATGCCCAGTCTTCATTCCTTGTGGCCAGCTTTTCAGTTACCTTCTGAAATGCTGAATTATAAACCAGTCATAACTGATAAATTCATGAGGAAGAATAATGGTGTGGATAAATAGATTATGCACAGATGTTAAGCATTTTTCAAGTCTGCTGATGTTGCTCACCCATGCAGTACAAAGCAAAACATTCAGATACCTCTTATTTCTTTGACATGCATAAAGACCTCTTTAAGGTAGAGAAATCTTCCTGAGCCCTTATCATTGCTGTCCCTGTTAAAGCTTTTGAATTCATATGGATAAGGAACACATTGGTCATCCGTCACCATGAAATTCTCCTGTAAAAAGGTTCATGAGCCCATGAAGAATTAAACTTCTTTATTAGTATTTTATTAATATTCATATACTCCTGTCATCCTTTATGTATATTTCAGGAAATAGTTGGCCATAGACTCACTTCCTGGTCTTCTTGGTTTAGTTATAGCCTCCAATCATACTTTTCAAAAGGTTCTGTAAATAATAAAACAGAAATCTTCCTTCTTCAAGCAAAGCTTTTGAAAATAAATTAAAAAATTCTATATCTAGTTTATATCTGATTTATATTCTACTTCGTTTAAAATTTGAGGAAAATGTGTGAACTGTGCTTGTGATTAGGGATATTAGCAGATTTGAATCTTTGTATTTTAGAAATAATAGTTCTTCTGATAATAACCACAATTTTCTAAGACCACTTTGATGTCCTGATTTTGTCTCATAGATGTAGAGGTAAATTATAGACAAAACTGCTTTTGCAGTTGTCAGTGTAGTAAATTAAGCAAGGAACCTGTGGATGAATACATAGTGTAACTAAAGACTGCATCTTTAGGAATTCTCACAAGGTCACAGGTTAACAATGTATCAGCAGTTCCAAGTTTTGTGAGACCAGGTTTCTGAATTTGTGAGACCATGGTCAGATGTAGTCTGTGCTGGGTGTTAGCTTATGACCAGAGACTTTCACAGGCTAAATACAGAGTTTTGTGAAGTTCTCAGGAGAACATTAGCCAAAAATCTATCTTACAACTGTAAAAAATGCTTTTGTTTTGAAACACTTCATTTTTGCAGTACAGTCCACCACAATTTAAGTATATTGATTTTATTTTTGAATAATTGCCAGCAAGGTAGAGGCTTGTGGTCAAACCCGATGTAAATACCAATGTCATCTAAAAATAACATTTATGAGGAGTGTACAAAGGGTGGAAAGAAGTAAGCTCTCACTTTCAAGTGCTCATGCAGAGTTGAGCTAATCCTTTTATGCTGTAATCATACAAAGTAACTAATGTGTGTGACAGCATCTAGCGCTAAGTTGATAGCACCTTTAACTAACTTAGCCATAATTCTTGTTTCATTACGTGTGTGGCTATCCCATGGTTGAAGTTCCACTGTGCACACAGTATATGCACACCATCCCTATATTTCTTGTGTTACCTAAGCAAAGTGTGGAGAGCTGGGGCAGGCTGTGTTGTTAAGGTGAATAGGTGTCACTTTGTCTGTGTAACTGGTAGATTAAATTGACCAGTTGACTGAAAACCTGTTGAGGTTTATTTGCAGCAGATGCTGATGAACAAAGCAGTGGTATTAATGGCCACAGTTAGCCTACTAAGCTGTGGACTTCCTTGATTGCCAGCCAGAGGGTTACAAAAGCAGAACTCAGCATTCAGGAAGTTCAGAAGCAGACTTCTTGAGAACATCAACAAGTTGTTTTGGATCTTAGAGGCTTGCTTTGCATTTTCCTGGGAATATTTTATGACAAATCCTTAATAATTTGAAAGAAATTAGTTTTCAGTCAGGTTGCCATCTCACTAGGACATAAGAATCTAAAGACTAGTGAAAACAGTAATCCATCAAATCCTGTGTTTCAGTTTCTGACTTTAGGAAATAATGAAAACCAAGTGATTTTTTGCTTGAAGACAACACTTATAGCACTTTGTGCCAATGGATCTGCACGTCCCTTAGTGGTGAATTATCTTACGCATATTATTAATATTCTTTGACTCTGTCTGTGTGTTTGTCTGTATAGTACCTTTGCAGTGGTGGTAGCAGCACTTTTAGTCAAGGGTAAGATAAAAACAAAATACGTGTATGTGTGTGTGTGTACACACATTCATTTCTTGAGATTAGATGATGGCTGTAGTCTGTCTTCAGTGAAAGCTTTCAGAGTATTTTAGAATGTCAGGTTTGTAGTCAGCCTCCCTGCCTCACACTCCTAAACAGCCAGCAAAGGGAGCACCCCCCTAAACTTGAACCCACAGAGCAGCTTACACGTGGTTTCCACAAATACAGGGACAAACAACCCCACCAAAGGTGCAAATGGCCATTTATTGTAAGCAGTGTGTTGAAAATTTACAGGTTTTCTGCATGAGGTTTTTTTTAGAAAATCAGGGACATTTACAGGAATTAAAGGTTAAGGACTAAAAGTGAGCTATATTCTTCTACACAACTGCAAGTAGAAGCACAGTTCAATCTCCAATTGCAATTGATTACCTTGGGGCTTCTTTCTTGCTCTGCCTGCAGTGCTGTTGTAGGGAATGGTATGTGACAATATTGGCAGAGGTGGATGAGGTCTGGAATATGTCAACATTGAGAGATGATAAAGCAATTATCAACCTAAGCCATTAACAGTTTTTAATAACAGAATCATAGAGTGAAAGGGCTTGGAGGGGACCTCTGAAGATCATCTGGTCTAACAGCTTTTGTATAAGAGATTCATGTACACCATAGGATTGTAGATGAATTGAGGATTGTTGCATAGGATCATGCCCAGGTGAGTTCTGAATATTGGCAGAGAAGATTCTACAATGTCTCTGGACAGCCTGTTACAGTGCTCCGTCACTCTTATAGCATAAAAGTTTTCTTGATGTTCAGAAGAAGCTTCCTGTGTTTCCACTTGTGACCGTTGCCTGTTGTCCCGTCTCTGGGTACACTGAAAAGAGTTTGACCTCCTCAGATACTTGATTATATAACAAACAGAGGGGAATTTGATACACAATTCATTTTTTAAAAGTTACTTTTTAAAAGTTACTTTTTAAAAGTCTTTATGGAGTTCTATGGCACCTGCTTTATATATCATTATGTTTCTTCCTTGTTACAGTTACCCTTCAGCTTAAGTCATACCCACAGAAATTTGTGTCTAATCCTATGAAAGGTATATTAGCATGTTTTTGTCTGCACAGGTCAGAGTGAAGTACTGGCAAGATGCCCAGGGTGGCAGTCTTGGTGTCATTGGCAGTAGAGATCTGGGCTGGGCTAGGCAGTAACTTCAAGATAGGAACTTCAAGATAGGTTTTACTATAGAACTGGTGTGCAGTTCTATTGTGTTTGGGCACAAAGATGCAGAAATGGAGTTTACCTATACCTTTGTCAGCTTTTTTAGAAGTGCTTTGAAGTTCCAAAAAGTGAAGCTGCAGTTAAAATAGCATCTTCTGTTTGAATAGCATGTCCTGTGTTTAGAAGTGCTCTGGGTGGACTCAGGATGTTTCATGTGTGTGGAACCATGCATGGTCATGATACTGAAATTTAGGATTTTAAAAAAGAGCAAGTGAAATGCTTAGATCTAAAGACTGTAGTGTGATCTTTTATAGATATATATGAATATTTAAATAATAGGAAACATAATTAAGATTGCTGTAATCTTAGCTTTGTTACATCTCTGACTCCTGAAAGATTAATAGTACAATGTTAATGTTTGTTTTGTGTTGCTTTTTCACATGGGATAGATGGATTAGTGGTAGTCTCCATGCAGTCCTCCAAGGAAGGAAATCAGAATGAAGTCATGGTTTAAAGAAATTATAATGACCTCAGTGCAGGCATTTGGAGAAGAAGGAAGGATTACATCATCTGCTGGTGATAATGCAGCATAAGTGAAAAAAAATTGTCATTTACAGTATTAGAGTATCTTAGAAAACATATCTGATAATGCTGATAATTTTAAAATTTATATTAATCTGTTCCCATAATGACCTCAAGGGCAGGATAGACACAAAGGTTCAGACCTTTGAAATTTTTATTCTGCTTTGTGTATGAAAGAGACATCTCTCTACTCTGTGGAGACCGATATCTGTTCAACACTGTAGTCATGAGGCTGCAAACAAGGAGGTGACCAGTCTTCCTTGGAATAGTGAAGTTTTGGTAGGTTCTTGGGATTTTTTTTTTACGCTTCCTCAAGTGGAAGTGTGTGAATGTGAGATTCTCACCTTTCACTTGGGAAAAAATTGTTCCCAGTTGTTCTGATTATGGAGAAAATATCAAATATGTGAATTCCAGCAACAAAGGTGAGGGGAAAAGAATATGATAGTTTTATATCAACACACCTGGACGCATGAAATGGAATTTTGGAAGACTTGGGGTGACCAATACTGAGATCTGATTTGTTGTATCTATCAACACTGGGAATTGACTCCTTTGTGAAGCTTTACAGACCTTTCTATGTGTAAAACATGGGGGCAGATCTCTGGTATATTTCATAATGATGCACAAAATTCAAATAAAAGATAATGCTGAAGAGATTTTATTAAACAGCATTAAACAGAATTCAGGTAAGATACCTGGAATGCTTGGTGGACAACCGGTGGACAACTGTGTTTAAGTCTTTCTGAAAACTTTATGGCTATTCCAACTTGGTTAGCTAGACTGAAGCAAATGTCTGACTATTAATCCTGGGGAAATGTTTTAATCTTCTGGAGGTGTAGCTCCAGGCAGAGAGTTACCTTTTGCTCTTAAAAGTATAGGTCATCCAATACAATTCCTTCTCATCAGCACTTCCTCTTCTTTCTCCATGAATTCTGTAGCTATTGTGAGAGACAACACCAAACTACTTTAATAGATTTTGAACACATTTAGGTAAAATACTTCATAAGCCTGTCAATCAGACTTACAGTTATGGTCTGATAGACAAAGCCTTTTAGCTCTGGAGGGCAGCCATGAGGTGTAAGGCATGCTTGACTATCCTCAGATGTTTCTGTCTATGGAGAATTCTCTTCTGAATTGTAAGCACTGAAGAGTTCAGTGGCGTGGTTCAGCCAGGGAACTAATTTCTGAGCTGATGTTTTAGTTTTGTTTCTGCCTATCTTGTAGGAAAGAAAACATAACCTTTTCTTCTGAATGGGTTTTTTTTTTTCAGATCACCAGAAAGCACTATGTATTTTCATTTTGGGTGGTCGTGGTTATATATGGTTGGGAATTTTTGAACTGTGAACTTCTTTTTTCCCTTGGGAGAAAAAAAAAATATAGATATATATATAAAAGATAGAGATTCATCAAAATTGAAATAAGGAAAATTCAGTGTTTATAAAGTTTCAATCAAGTTCTAAGCATGTTTCAAAATTTTCAGAACAAATATGATTGTTCTGTTTTATAACAACCTTTTGTTTTGAATTCTCAGTTGCTTATGAGAAATTTTAAAAAATTAACTGTTTTGAAGTTATACTAATGAATATATACAATGAAAAGTGATAAACTGAAATTTTTTTTTAAAAGTTGTTCAATTCTGTTACATAGATAAATTATGAAATACAATTAGAGTTATAAAATAATTAATATTCTCCAGCAATTTCCAATCCACAGTGTCCAGGCTTCTGTTCATGGCTATCAGATATCATTCTGACTTCGTCAGTTCAGAGAGCATTCTACTGCTGAAACTTAAGTAGATATTTATAACTGAATATAAGCAATCTGTTTATTTCACTTATTAAACTAGGTTTCTGAAAGTGTTTTATCATGAGGCAAAAAATTTCCTTAATTTATTTTGCAATTCGTTTTGAATCTTTTTCAAATTTTGTGTACCTATTTTGAAATACCTATGCCAAAACTGAGTTAAGTGGTCTCACTGATGCTCTGAATGTATGACATTGCAACAAACATCTCTAAACTGTTGAGGCATCCTCTGGAGGGAGAAGGCGGATTTAGTATGTCCAGTATTTTAAAGTGAAAAGTAGCATGTATGTATGCAAACATCTTTGCTAAGAGTTCTCAAGTGACTCTGGCAGTGACAAAATAGAGGATATCTTAACTAGAAAACAAGATCCCTTCGACTGCTTATGGGTATAAAGAACAGTTTATCTGGTATATAAAATACATACAAGTCAGGTAGCATTTAAAAATGATAGCTTTTGTATTTGCAGACATTCAGTGCCGTGAGATGCAGTTTAATATCAGTAAAAGTTTAAGCTAATACTGAGATTGGATATTTCTTTAGTTTGAATGATGCTGACTGTATGCTTTTGGTTTATTGCTCAGTGCAAAATAAAGTTAAAAAAACTGCTGAGAAAAACAGCTTAATTATGAAGACGGTTTAAACATCTCCTAGTCTTTGCTTTCCTGGTATTCCTCCCTGGACAAGACCATAATTCAGTTCCTATCCTAGGATGAAAACTGGGCTTATGGAAATTTTCTGTCAAATGTGAACAAAGTTAAAATACAATAATAAAATTATTTGTTTTATTTAAACTGCCATGCTAGTGGGATGGGGCTCTGAATTAATTTTACTGACAATGTGATGTTGTTTGGATTTAACATAAATTCATTGCAATATGAAAATTCTTCTGTAGTCATGAGTGTCTTTTCAGTTAAAGGTGAGTAAAGTTGATTCTAGTCTGCTGTCCCGAAATACTGGACTCTTAATTCAGCTGACAGAATCTTTCTTGTCTGTGTGAAGTAAAAATGTATGTTAGTAGATCTAAGAGATACTTAAAAAAAGGAAAACATAATAAAGGACCATATGTAACAAGAAAAGCTTGTATCTGCTGGATGAAGTCTGAGCTTTCACTGGACTGTTGAGTAGTGGCTAAATGCAGCTTTCAGCCTGTTTGCTGTGTGGTGGCCAAATTCGGCTTTACTCTCTTCACTCGTCAGTACATATGCAGTACTTCCCAGTGCAGAGAACATTTTGACCTACAAAGCGCCTTGTGCTGTAAGAATTTGTGATTTTTTAGCATGTAACAGTAGCTAACTTACAGTTTTGTTTGTGTGAACTGGGAAATACCTGATTTTATGAGCGTAGTGCATACCAGAGTGAGTTTGTTGTATAATTACCTCTAAGGTGGTCGTAAAAATAATCCCAGGCCATTCAGGTTGAATTTGCCCGAGCTTAAGCATGACAGGTGTGTAGCTGTGGAAAAGCTACAGCTTGGCACTGTTGGTTTTCCACCAAACTTGAGTACAAAAATAAAAGGGAACCCAAACCAGGAGATGACTGTCAACGCTCCTTTCCCTCCTATCCTAAATATGAGATGTCTTTGGCATCACTGAAAACTGTCAGGGAGCTTTTCTGCACAAAGGAAGAATTTGTGCTGCAAGCAAGATATTTTTAGTTTCGTTAGAGAACAGCCAAGGGAAATATAGAGAAGCTGTCATTGGAAATCAGGGCATGAACAGGATGCATGCATAGTGGCTGAACGGTCATTATATCTTCGGCTCGAGTTGCTCTGTGTGTTTACAGAAATTAATATGTATGATTAAATTTTTAGAATTTTAATTTGCTTCAAGCAAATACATACTTCAGGAGATACTATAGCCTTAGTAGTCTAAGACATAGGTCCACATGAATATGTGAATAATACCCCTAATATTATATGTATTTCCTCCCCGATTCAGCTAAAAATCTTCAAGGAGTAACACCTAAACCACTAAACTTGCTGGCCCAGATTTCACAGCCTAACAGCAGAATCCCTGTCAGTACACTGTTTTATGTTCTGTTCACAAGTGTACATAGGTCAGGGACTGGATTTATAAAAACTAAAATTATGTAAAGTTTAAACCACGTGCCTTTTAGACCAGCGAGCAGAGGATCTACATCTATTGTGATGGCACTCAGTTTCCAGGCCTGAGTATTCACATTGATTTACAATGTAATCTGAGCAGTTCTATCAGCTGCTCAGTGTAGCTAAGAAAAATGAAATCAGTAAGCTGATACTGTGATACCTTAATAAAAAAATTGCTCAAATGCTCCCACATTCTTTAAGGAAAAAAAAAGAAATTAAATAGTGTGTAAAGGTATTGTTTCTAATTTGTCTACAATTAACATTGACAATTGAAGCCTTGTCCCTCTTTCTTCTCTAGTTAATGCTAAATCCTGCCTGAGATCTACACTTGTGTGTTATCAAGCTGGGCTATATGTGTAAATTAATATAATTTTTTCTAAAGTTTATCAAAACCAGCTGTCTGTAAATTTGAGGCAGGCCCAAATGTAAGTGGATGGAAATTGAGAGAATAGCATATTTCTTCTTCATATGAGTGGTAGCAAGTCATTTTAAACAAAAAGGTATAGTGCAGAGTGAGAGTCTTGTTTTAGGAACTGCTGCTTGAACTGTCTCTAGCACAGAAAATCAGAGGAATTAAAGTCTCAGAGGGCATATATTTCTTAGTAAACCTAAAGAAGTATTTGTTGGCAAAGTATTTGTCTCACTGTGGAAAACAGTATTCACCCTCCATGGCTGGATGATGTTCTTCTCCAAATAAGGAAAAGGACGAAATGGCATATTCAGTCATCAGTTCTTTTCTCAAGTTGTCAAATTTTCAGGAATTGGATAAATACTCTCATTAGCAATTCTAAGCCTCTCTAAATTAAAAATGTAAAAAATCTGGAGAGAATTTATATGCCATGAGAGAGGAGAAAAATTTCCTTTGCTATGAAAATATATTTTAGATGCAATTAAACAAGAACAAAGATACACTACTCTTAAAAGAGGTCTGTAACCAGTAATTACTATATTTACTTGTTTTTTTGGGACAATATAAACAGTGAAAATCACCACACAGTTTTGTTCATGCTTAGCTATAATGTGACTCCTACGTAAATGTAGGACTAACACACAAGTATAGTAAAGGAAAAAACATACCTTAGCATTTCCTAATATATAATTTACATATTGTTTTGAGTAATTTCTTCTGTTTGGCCATCCTCATATGTCTTCTTTGACATTAAGCATACAGAAAGAGAGATTTAAAACGCTGATTTATGGAATTTATTTTACATAAGAAACCCCACAGTCTTTGGAAAAAAATCACTTCTTTCCATTGATAGTTTAAAGAATTTCAGCTGATTTGTCCAGAAGTTGCATTTCTGCATGTTGAAATGTACAATAACTTTAAAAGTCAAAAATAAATAATGCTAATACTTAATCTTCATAAAGAAGAAACAAGTTTATTTATGTTGCTTAACTGATCACTTGAATAAGTTTATAGTACTCACCTTTCCAATGAAGTTCTGCCCTTTGTGTCTCAAAAATAGGTTCCCTACAAAACAAAAAACTGCCCTGCAAAGACTTGATTCTTGATGAAAAAGTATGATCTTTTTACACTTACACATAATAACTGTAAATTTAACTAAAATTTTGCACAAATGAGAATTGTTAAAGTTATGGGTTAGCACCATGTGATTTCCCAGGATAATGAGTTCAGCAAATGCTTGATGAGGAAATGAAGATTTAGGTATACGAGCACATAACTTTAACTCTGTTTTCTTGGAACTGGCAGAAGCCACTGGAAATTATGTGTAAGTGCTGCTGGTGTATTCATTATGTTCTTCTTGTGTCCTCCCAGTGTAACTATGTTTTTCCAAAGTGAGGAACATGCTGTGGTACAATATGTAGTCAGTCCCAGACTGGAAGCCACCTGTGCTTTCAGCTGGCGAACAGTTGCAGAGTATTCTTGTAGGTGATGCCTCTACATCCTCATTCTGCCTGACCACTCTGCATGTCCAGCCAAACACATAGATTAGCATCTGCTAATACTTGTTGCTGTTGCCTTAGAAGTGTGTGCTCAAAATTGTGTACAGCATTTTCATGCACCCACCTTTCTCACATCATGCATAATAGGAGTAGAACTAGAACACAGCCTTGCAGCTGTCCCTTGTAGATATGTGTGCGTGCCTGCTTTTGCCAGTTTTTCTAAGGAATACTCTTTGTATGAAGAATGTCTGTCAGATTTCAGTGTCATACTCTGCTGGCATTTTAAGTTTGAAAGGCACAGGGAGTAACAAAACAGAAAAGCTCTTGGAGTGATACAGAGTCATCTGAAATATGTGAGTTTTGCCTTCAATTTTTAGAATAATTAGAAAGTACAGATGGCTTAAAATACCTAGCATAATTCTTAGAGCAACTAAAGACAATGTTTCATTTCATAAATAGACATGTCTGAAAGCTAAGTAGCAGAAAAGATTTTCAGGGAGCTAGCTCTTTATATTAATTATGATTTGTTTTCCAGATGAGTCAGAAAGGACAATTTGAAAGGAGATCTCTGAGAAAGATGGATGCCCTTATCCATCATAGTGTCTGTTTCCCTTCTTCTGACCTCATCCTTCTTTTATCCCTGAGAGCTTTGTATCCATAACTGGGAGCTGTGATGTACATAAAAGTGTCCTTCAACAATTCTTTATCTCCTTGTGCTTTAGGTGTACTCATCCTAGTAGTTCTAAGCTCTCCAGACACACAGGAGTCTGGCATTCCCTGTGTGTTCTCTCCGATGGCTGTCAGGGAAGCAAATGACATGCAGCCAAGTGTATGTAGAGAGAAATAGTGGAGGAACTCAGGACAGCTCAACTCCTTTTGTCTTTGCTTCTAACAGTAACAAGGAGTAAGGTGGAATTAGTAAAAATATAAAGTGAGAGGGAATAAAAGGTAAGAAATTTCACACATGGGGGTGGAAACATTTCAAATCCTGGGATTTTGTGGTTTAAATTACATCTGTAGAAGATAATGCTTGAGGAAAAGGGTACCTTGGATGGTGGTAAATTGCAGCTGTAACTGTAAAATGGGACAACCATGTTGTTTAAGGCACTTTTCTTGGAAGATTTTGAGACAGTATACCTTATGGCTATTTTGTGCAAAGGAATTGGTTTGTGATACTGACACCTGCCTGAAAGAGGAATTTTAATTTTGTTGTTACAGGATTTGGTTTTATTCTTTGAAGAAGTAAGTGCTCTGCAGTGTTACTGTGAGACAAGGCATACAGATACAGCAAAGTGACCAACAACCAATTATAGCTTGATCAATGGAAAAAAAAAAAAAAAGCAATTTAGAACCTATCAACCACTGATAAAGGCACTGGCAATGTATTTTGGTAGGTTGTTTTGTGTGGGAGTGTGTTTTGTGTAATTTTTATTACCTTTTTTTGACGAGGAGTTAATGCGTAGCAGGTTGTAATTCTGCTTACTTGTCTGAGAGGTTGATGAACCTGATGAAATCATGAATGGAAAGGAGAGTACATGAATAGGAGGATCTGATTATTATCTCTTTTAATGCAGGAACTGGAGATTTTCAAATTACAGCAACAGATTCTGAGTTAAAAGGGAAAAAAGTCCATATTTTTTCAAAATGTGGATAATTAAGCCACAGGGAGGCACAGATTCAAAGATCTGAGCTCATAGATGAAATGAAACTAGGCTTGTATTTGCACTATTCCTTTACTGTTTCTTAAGTGATTGCTTTGGCTGGACTGGGGCAGCACTGATAGACATTTTCATTGAAGTCAATGCAAATTCTCATTCTGAAAAAGAAAAATTGTCCTTTCTTCTGAGAGGGAAAAATTGAAACACAAACCCTGCAGGCAGACATTTCCTCTCCTGATGGAAAAATTATAAATTAGCATAATCATAATCAGAAAATATTTCCTGTAGAAGTACTGGTCTTGCCTGATTGAGCCTTGTATGAATATTCTGAAGTTGTTATTTTAGATTATGCACAGCACCTGTTTTTGAGTGCAGTCTGTAATCACAAAGGAAAAAACTGATTTAATGGAAACATTACTTACAGAAGTTGACTATGTCTTCTAATGAAAAAATTGTGTACAGATGTTAGTAAGTATGCAAATAAATTTTAAAAAAACAAACACAACCCAAGTAAATGCAAAAAAAGTTTGCTTGTGTATGCATAGTATTTGTGGTATTTTGTTTTTATGAATAAGTGAAGGAAGAATGTTTGTATTTCATAATATTTTGGGAAAAAAAACCCCAAACCCTGAAAGACTCCATCAGGAAAAATCAGAGGGGTAAACTTTCAGTTTTAAGTTTCTAACAAATTACCACATTTCTAACAAATTCTAACGAATTAAGTTTCTAACAAAGTCCTGTGTGAGCTTTGTAATTGAAGATCTCTGTTGCACAAATATTTAATGAGGGTGCCTCTGCTTTAGTTGTTTGGATTATTTGTTTGTTTTGAATCAAAAGGCTTTAATTTTTATTTTGCATTTATTTATTCCTTTCATTTTGGAGATCTCAGTTTAAAATGTCTCCTTCAGATGGATTTGCCCATGTCCTGTCTTTTTGTTGCTCCAAATATTAAGCAGGTGTCACTCTTAAATTTCTATATTACTGTCAAATATAATAAAATTTATCAGGAAACCTACCTGAAAAGATTTGGTTTGCATGTGCTCCACAACATTAACCTGAAGGAAACAGTAGTCTAAAAGTCTAAATAAACCAAGTGTCAGCAAAGTATATGCATTCTTGACAGAAATTGGGGGAGGGGAAAGAAAGTTATTTTGCTGCTCACCAGAATAATCTCAGCTGTCCAAATGTCTTGATACTCTAAATTTCTCTCCTATCCTGCCTGTGCATTCCACTATGGAAATCTTTAGTAGCTAATTACCTAGATTAGGAGTCTGTGCAGTGGTTGCAGCCCAGCTTGTAAATCTCTGATGTTTGAGCACACTTAAAATGCTGTTTCAGTGCTGACTATTAATTTGCAATTTTATTCTCTGCCATTAAAAAAGATAGCATGTGTCTGCTGCTGTTTCTAGAATACATAAAAGAGTCAAGCAGAAACACTGATTTTCTTGGGTAGTTCTGGCTTCCAGACTCACCCTCATAAATGTAGAGAGAATGTCTCTTCACACACCTCTGTCAGAAACTGCATGATGTGGATCATGCATTGTGGATCCTGAGTGTTTTCAGCTGGTGTTAAAGAATTATTAAAAAGTAACAGTGAAAGATTAATAAGGAAGTAAAATTTAGAGGAACAGTTAAAGCTGATACTTTAAATGCATGTAACTGAAGTGTAGAGAGATATACCACTGCATTTTATCTGATCTCTCTGTAGATTTCGCCTTGAAGTAGAAAATAGTTAGTATTAAAAGTTCACTAAACAGGAGCTGCTCTTCTGGTACAAAAATGGGGGTTTTTGTGTGCATTTGTGTGGTGAATTATTGAAGTGTCATTATAACCTGCAGTGGCTAGGTGTCTGGTGTAAAATATAAAAAATACCTTTTTTTATTACATGTCTACAAGGTATTGCATTTCAAAGTTAATTTTGATGACAGCTAATGGCTGGTAATAATGGTTTTGTATGCTTGGTTATTGCCCTCAGTAACATTTTTACAGTGATGTTACCAGGAATGTCATCATTTTTCATCTAAGGAAAGAACTGCAAATGTCAGGATATGAAAGAAGAAAGATGCTGTTTTCTTTCTACCTTTCCAAAGCTAATTGAAATAGATGGTAATAAGCGGACATTTTTATGTTAGCTCAGAAGAGCTGACATTGTGAGGTATGAACTACAAGTTAATGTAACATTTGCCCAGAAAAGAGAAATAACACACTGTGTTGTGTTGTATGGTACTGAAATACAGGGTTAATGTCTGATTTGGGGTGGGACACTTTTTGATGGAGGTATTGTTGTAGAACTGTTGGGCCAGATCCTTGAAGACTGCTTATTTTTTCCAGTGTTCTAATGCCACTGGAAAGCCTGGCAGGATGTCACAGCTTTATTGACTAGCTTTAAGGACTTCTGTTGGTATCAGTTGTATTTGAGTACTGCTTTACAAATAATTTTTGTTGTATCTTGGAGAAAGAGAGAACTCCCTGCAGACCATGTGCTGTAATTATCAGTGTCTCTTAACATGGTTTCCTTCTCTCTATACTTGCCTGGTTATTATACCTCAATTGCATATACTTATACTCTGACACAAACAAATTTGAATGGTGAATGATTGTAAATGGTTTCATCTTTTATATACCTAAAATGAAATAAAGTCTTGTTTGGGAAATGCATGTTAATTTTTTTTTTTATTCAAACTGTTTAAGTGCCTTTGAAAGTTGTTTAGCCTCTTGGAAAAGATTTATGGGAATCCTCTGCATCATGTGCCCTTTTTTAGAAGATGCTTTGCTGAAAAGTTTGGGTGTCACATAACACAAACTCCTCTTTTACAACTTGCTTCTTGCTGTTAAGTGGATTGTTTAGCTGTTGTAAACCTCTTTTGTCAAGTGGGTCTTCTGATTATGAGCCAGGCTCTACTCTAATTTCCATCAAGGTTCTGAAAGGCAAGACCAAACTATTCACATACACCTCTGTTTCATTATCTCCTTGGGTTTGGGTTTTGTTTGTTTGGTATTGTTTTGGTTTGTATTTTAAAACTGGTTTTATTTTCCCTTTTTTTTTTTTCTTTTTAAAAAATAAAATGAGAAACATATTATGTACAGACACTGTGCTCATGGTCAGCATCTGGAAAAATGCCCTTTTCCATTATGTGCTAGGCAGGCCATCAGGAAAAAAAGTGAAAATACCTATATCGATCTCCATCTTCTTGAGAATGTGCAGCTGGATATAAAACTTTGCTTTCTTGAGAGAAATGAGGAGTAAAGTGAACTGGCTGCAACATTCTTTTCAAGAGGCAGACCTGTGGATCCTCTTTTCATTGCAGACAACTCATCACAAGTCAATTTCAATAGTCTTCATGGGCTTACAAGCCCTTTGTTATTTTGTTACTTCTAAGAAATTTCAGATGAGGTTTTGGTTGTCTGGATCTGATTTGTTTGGTGATTCTCTTATGCTACCACATAGTATATCATCTTTATTTTAAAAAAACCCAATCCAACCCTTTTCTCAGTGAATATAATTTTGGTGCAATTCTAAAAATCTAAGTGGAAGATTTGCAATATTGTTCTTCGTCCATCCCTGGTGAAGACTTGCTCATGAATGCTGTTATTCAGCAGAAGAAAATCAGGTAAATTGATTAAATGATTCCTGATCAGTACAAAGACACTAATATTTGTCCTCTGAGTACAATTGTCATGTATAGTTGACTGCTATCAGTCCTTTTTGTGCATGTGAACAGTTACACCACTTCCCTTTATTATTTCCTGTACTTTTATCCCTTCTCTCTCTTTAGCAGTTAGAAGAAGCTATGTGTTGCTCTAGGGAAACTTATGTTAAGGGCTTGCTTAAATTAGCTTCTATGGCGTGTAAAAATTATTACCAGTTAATGGGGGGGATCATTTGGCTGTGCTGAGCTGGCTTTGACTTTCATACCTGACTTTCATGTAATGAGTGAATTAAAAACAATTTCTGCAGCAAGCATTCGTGCTTGAGAAAAAAAATTGAAATATTAAATGTTTTTAGAGTGGCTTGGTACTTGGGAGGTGGAGGGAAAAACGGTTTTTAAAATTCTTTCAACAGTTGGAAAAGCAACTACACATAAAAGTGACTTCCCAGCTTAAGCAAAGCAAAGGTGCTGAATCATGCAGCCTTCACTCATGCATCCATTTTCTCTGTGAGATGACTTTCTCTGCAAAACAGACCAGGATTTTTCTCATTTGTTTTTTGAAGTATTATACTGCTATGTAGAAAATACACCTTATAAAGCATGAAATGCATTCAGCTCATCTTGGTTTCCATAATACTCAGTATGATAAACAAAGTGGTCTTTATCCATGAACTTGATGTAGTCTGAAGACACCTAAAGCCAGGATTCTTGCTGATTTGCATGTGTATGATACCATCTTTCAGTAGCAGTAGCCTGGTGCTTTAATTTCTGGTGGTCAAAATCACATTCTACCCTCTGTGACTTGTGCATTTAAAAATAGCAGCTTGAAGGAAAAGTTTGTCTTATCTGCTACATACTCTAGTCAAGTAGGCAGCCAGGGGTGTATTTTCCTCCTATTTCTCTCATCAGTCTGAATGGAGAGGCAGCATCCTCAAAGCTAATTTTTATCTGTGAAATGGGAGCTTCAATAGAATGCTGCAGAGAAGTAATTTCCTAGGGTGTTGTTGAAACAATAGTTGAACAGGTTAATAGTTTCCCCATGTTAACTTTATATGACAGGTAAATCCCTTGAGGATAAGTTCATTTGGAACAAACAAGAATGGCTTAGTTTACTGTAACACAGTTTTAGTATTCTTGATACCAACAGAACAGCAGAGGGGAGAGAGTCTAGTACCTGGAGCACTCTAAGGACTGACTGGTGCCATCTTTTGTGTTTTGAGCTTCAAGCCTGGAAATTTAACCCAGGTGGTTGAAACATCCCCTTACCATCCTAGGAATGAACTGTGAAATTCAAATATCTCTGCATGCCCATAATCCCATTACAGTTTAGAAAAAAATGCTGCAAGGATGTCTGACACATATTAATCTTTTGGAATAGCAGAAAAAATCTGAGGTTTTCCTTAGCTTATTCCTAGAATAGTGCCTATTTCTTGATTGGCAAACACATGTAAAACACCCATCTGGACTAACAAAAAAGAGTTTGGGGTATCCAACACAAGTGTGGAGGAGGTAACACAACTGACTGATTATTGCTCATTAAACATTTTGTGCTCTTGGGATTAGTTCAAGTCTTTCTTCTGTGGAATCTGTTTTTGGAAACAAAAAGTTATCCCCAGCTGAGTAAATCTGTCGATTCTTAATAAGGCATGTTATCTCTGGATACTTGCTTCTGTGACTTTTGCTCACATCTAGTTTCACCTGAATGTTGGGGAGGGGGGACAGTGGGAAATTTAGTGATTTTTTCTCAAAGGATTCAAAATTACTTTTAGAACAACTGTCCTTTTCAAATTTGTTGCAATGGTTGCTCTCGAAAGGTCATCTTTCATTCCCGGTTAACATTTACAGAGTTTGAAACAGTTTTATCCAGGTTTAGAATGAGAAGATATATCAGAGTTGTGTAGCAAATGCTCTAATACAGAAACTCATATAAAAGTAATTGAAGGGACTGGAACTGCAAGAAGAAACTTCCGTATCTCAGAGAATAAAGACTAGAGAGATAGAATTGAATACTTTAGGGTGAATCAAGGATTGTGTACTTGTGGCATTAAAAAAAAAGGATAAGGGGATTTAGGCGATTTTTGGAAATGGAATATTTGTCTAGGACAGTGTGTTGTAATTACCTTGTGTCTTGCATTACCTAATGCAAGTTGTCACTGAGACTCATTCAGCTTCTCTCTTTGCAGAGACTGATTTACTTCATCTTGCTTTCAAATGCCACAGATGTTTACACCTTGACTAAAACATGTAACAAGTAAGAAATAGAGAACTGAGAATTACAAAGTCCTCCTAATGGTACAGCCAAACTCCTTCTCCTTATTCACATGCATGTTTTCTTCTCACATGTAATCTCATTAATAGAACTGTTTGGCCTGACTAATAAAGCAAACCAAATTTTCAGATCCACTTTTTACTAGATGCTTCTCCTCAATGATAGATTTCTGTGCAGCATTGTAATTCTGACCACACTACTTATTTGGAATTTGTTCGAGTTGTACCAGCCCATGAAAACTACCAGCTTTTTTTAAACTTACATTTCCCAGAGCTCTTTCTAGTATTGGCTATTTTTGCAACAGTTTGCAGATGTTCAGTTCAGACCTCCTCTAGAGAATTGTTCACTTAGTACTCTGGAACTGATGCAAGGGGAACTTAGATCATTTTAAATCATCCCAAGTTTGTATACATAATGTGTAATAAAAGAGGAAAGAGGGATGTCAGTTGGCAAAATAAAGTAAATGGTTTGTTTTCTAATCTATAGTTTTAGGAGTGCATAGATTTTGGTTTTAATTATTATTTTTATTAGGGTATTTTAAAATAAAGGAACATACTGGTTTGGGTGTGGGTTTTTCATGGGGAAGGGGGTAAAGGGGGCAGTTACATCTGTCATGAACCAATTAACCTGGCTATTTGTAGACCATGTGGAATTCTTTTGGGAAGGCATTAATATGTGGAATAGTTCCTTTTCAAAATATGTTGTCATTGCTCTTTTAAGAGAGTTTTTTACAAATCTTAGGAACCACGGGCTCAAAATAATTTTAACAAATCTTGTCTTCGTTGTAAAACAGCTTGAGATGAAGGAGCTAATACTGCATCTGAAACCTGTTGCAGTTTTTAGGCAAGAACTCCACTTCCTATCCAAGCATGTGGATACAGTATGTTTGGTTGATATCACAGAATGGCATAGTGGCTGGTGTTTGAAGAGACCTCTAGAAATCACTTCCTGCAATGACCCTTGTAACCTAGAGCTGGTTGGTCAGGAATATGCTGAGATTTTTGAATACCTCTAGTACAAGTTACTCTACAACTTCTCTGGGCAGTCTGTTCCAGTTCCCAGTCACCCTCACAGGAAAAAGTGTCTTCCTGCTTTAAGAGGAATCCTCCCAGTGTTTAAATTTCTGCCTATTACATTTTGACCTATAACTGGACCCCACCAAAAAGAGCCTGGCTCCATCCTCTTTGTACTCTTCTTTCAGGTATTTATACACACTGATAAGATCTCGCATAAGTCTTCTCCAAGCTGAGTAGGTCTAGCTTTCTTTGTATTGGAGAACCCAGAGCTAGACATGGGACTTCAGGTGTAGTCTTACCAGTGCTGAGTAGAAATAATCCCCTTTCATTTCCCGAAGTCATTTGACAAGATACCTTACCATTGAGTATTTGACTGTTTAAGAATACAGATCCTTTAAGTGCCAGGTGGTTTGCTGAAAAATAAATAAAACTATGCCTGAATAATCTGGCCTGTTTTCACAGCATAGGAAGGTCACCCCTCCAGTTTTTCAGGGACTCTGCAACTGTGCGCATGCAGGCAGCACTGTAGATTTACCAGTGATTTCGAAAAGAAGGAGTTATCGACAAGTAAGAAAGTATGTTGCCTATAATGTTTGTTTCAGGTGGGAGCAGATATGAAGAATTGGGGAATCACTGTATTAAACTGAAAGACAGGACAGTAAAATGGCAGATGAAATTGAATATGGGTTTAAATATAAAGCAAACTAAAGAAGATTGTTTGTCAGTCAGTGTGTAGCAGAGCAGTGGAGTTCCTCATTGCAATCTGCTGTGAACACTAACATTTTGTGTAAATAGTAAGATAACTGGACATTCTCATGGAAAATTAGTCCAGTAGAGGGTATCTGAAAAAGAATCCCTTTGAAAATATCATTTTTGTACAAGGAGGTTCTTTCATTACAAATTATTGAAACCAGGGACAGTATTATCAGAAAAAGCCATGTTTTTACATTCTTCTAGGGGCATGCAATGTTGGATGCAATGTAGGGAGCCAATGGAAGTGTGATTTTACTGAGTACCATTGCCCTTAAGGCTTTGTTGCCTTTGTATGCTGTGTAAGCCAAAGTAATAGTGATATCTCTTCATTACTTTCCTCTGGACTTTTGGGTAAAATACCTGACAGTATTTGAACTTCAAGGAAATTAGCTTTAAGTTGATGTTTCCATGGAAGACAGCTCAAATAGGAGTTTTACAGAGGAAGTTTATCCACAGCTAAGGTAGTTAAGCAGTGGAAAAATTGGTCTTCACTGCTTTATTTGGGCAAGACCACACTGCCTGATGCTGAAGCTCTACGGTCACAGCTCAGGAGGTTCCTGCAACTACATATGAGCTTTTTTTGAGTTGATCACAGGAATGTTTTGGATCAGCAGAGTAAAAATATGGCGTAAATACCTAGAGCTGAGAGTGACAATAATTTTAATGAAGCAATAATTTTAATGTCCTGGCATCAGCTCTCTGCATTAGGAGTACTTTTCTTCTGTGATTACTTTGCTACAAATTGTTATGACATTAATTATCTTAAATGTGAATGTAAAGAAAAATTCAGGATCTGGGGAATGTGTGTGGTTTTTTTTGGGGGGGGGAGTAGGGATTTTGGGAGTTTTGTTCTTTTTTTGCGCAAAATTTTATAATCAGTTATACCTAAAACTAGAAGCTGGTAATTTTTTTTCTGTTACTAAATGATAAAACAATCTAGTTCACTTCCAGAAAGCACTGTTAAATCCTTGTGATTGCTTTCCCCGCCTTTTTATTAATCTAGATGGGTATTTAAAAGTAGAAAAATAAGACTTTTCTCTGTTTGGCTACTAGTTGCTTTGTAGCAGACTCAAAGCCTATTGAAGTTCTTAAAAAGGTTCCCAATGTCTACTGTGAGATTTTGGTCTGAGTCTTAAATTTCATTTGGTCAAAAGCTCTTTAAATGCCTTTCAGCTCATTTAAAAACATGATCTGTTAGTGTGTTCCTTGCACACGCATAGTTTAGTTTGTGCATGTCGAGGTTCATAGGGGTTTATGTCAGCACTAGCAGAATTTCTGAACTTGCTTACATGACTTGAGTATATTCATACATGCAGCTGATACTTGAACTGAAGGTGTCTTAAATAACCAAGTTTGTAAATTTTTAGGCTGGATCACTGTTCTGCCCTGGTTACCAGCTTGAGTGTGAATATAGCACTGGAGTTGCCCCAGGGGTGGTAGATTGCAGACCTGAATTAAGTCATTTTAAGTGGTTAAGAAACTTTACCATGCTTTTCAGGTTGAAATCTATTAAGGAAATATGTTTAGTCAAGCAGCTTTTGATAGGAAGTCTGAGGGTATGGCACATGTAAAGGCATACCAGGACTCTTTTTATGAGGAGAAAATCATGTTTCAAGTTCAAGTGGAACTTGAAACATAGTTGTTGGCACTTGAAGATTACAGACCTGTCAAAACTCTGACTTTTTCACAATAAAACTAGGATCCTTTGGGCATCCTGCTGCTCTACTAAAGGTGTATGCTTTTAGACCAACCCTCTGAAAACACAGTAAGCTGGATTCTTCTCTGAGCTCCTTTGCTATTTCTGAATTGCATTGATAAATTGTTTAAAATTAGACATTTGTTTATGTGATTTAAAATGTCAGTACCTGGGGATCTCAGCTTTCATCATGTTCAGATGCCTCCTGGAAAATAGACAGTGTTAAGGCATTTCCATTGTGTTGAGTAATCCCCTGGATTTCAAAGGGAGTTTTTTTTTTTTTCCTGGCACTGTTCAAGGTGCTAAACTTCACCCTCTGACCACTTTGGCCTACCTGTTGTTAATCTACCTAATTTAAGTACTGTGATTCCTATCAACATGGAAGTGACTAGAGAAAGATGTAGAAGAACAGGATTTCAAAATAAAAAACGCCAAGCAAACTGTCTTTTCTCAGCCACTGCCGAGCAATCTCTGCATAAAGTCTGTTCACATGCTGAGCTAAATCCTACTTATTTTTACTCATGTAATTGGTTCTGCTGTAAAAGGTGAACAAATTATTCCTATTTAGCACAAACATCTGTTTAATTTTCTCTTCAGTCTGGAAAGCCAGCTCCATAGAGGAATAGCCTTGTCTTCATGCTTGGCTTGGTGCTTAGTCCTGTGGGTTTCTTTCAGTGCCCTACATTATACTGAAATCCACTGAAAAAGGAGCTTCATTAGCAAGGTTGAGGGAGAGATAGGAAAGAGAACTCAGGAAAAGAGTAGCTATCAAGATGAGGCAAATGTCTATCCTGGATGAGAGTAGTCAGTAATTCTAAAAGAAATGACCTTAGGGCTGCTAAAATAAAGGTGTTGGTATCACAACAGAAAACACAAAATTGAACACGCAAACTCAGAAATATGGATACAATTTTTATTACAACATAGGAAGTGTGCACTATTTATTGTGTGTGACTTTGCAGTGATGTTAGCTCCTAAAATACTAGTGGAAGAGAAAATGCAATGCTTCCTCTAGAATACATTGTGCTGTCAGGGATGGCAAATATGTACCCCAATGAAAGGAAATGAAAATATCAACTTCCCGTGAAGAAGGAGAGATGGATGATTACTGTTAAAGGTGGAGTCTGCATTCGGCTGATGTGCTTTTCCTCAAGACTCCACAAGAGAAATGGAAGTTCATTATGTGAGAGGATGTGGAGCAAAGGTTGGTGAAAGATGTTAAACTGAAGTGATCACCTTCTGCCTGAATTGGGTGAGGCATGGGAAAAGATACTGAAAAAGTAGAAAAACACACCTGCTATAAAGTAAACCAGTCTGTTCAAAATGCACAGAATGAAAAAGCACACAATACGAACATATGGTGATAATCAGTGGACTGCTAACATTGAAAAAGGCATGAGAAAAACATCACAGAAAAAGTAGCACTGCTTAAAAAATTTCTCTGCTATAGGGGAAAGGAATAAATTCTGCATCTGGTGTCTCCAGATGTCTTTTGTTGTTTTTTTTTTTTCTTCAGGTGCCTTACCTGGATTTCTTGCTTTCTTTCTTTTTCCCCCCCTCCCAGATGTTCCAAATACAGAAAAGGGGCATCAAATCAGTTCAGCTATTTATCAGCAAGGCACAGTTGATAATCCAGAAGAAAAAATAACCTAGCATATTTTTTGACATTTCATTACACTATATACATATACATATACATATACATATACATATA
>VXAC01002372.1:97965-129071 GCA_013399225.1 Rhipidura dahli | reverse complement strand
TATGTTTGGTGGAGTTCACTTCCATTGCCTTTATTTGAAATATTTTGTTTCTTTACCTTGTCATCTTCTTTATCTCTTTCTCATTTTACTATAGTTAAATGGGATTTCTCCAACATCACTGTTGTCTGTCTTCTTTAGATTCTGGTTTTATAGTAAATTATTTTTCATCGTACATTTGATGGAAAAAATAGCATTTATAGAACCTGGAACAAAACTTGCCCTGCCCCCAGACAAACTCTGTTGGAGAGTGAAAGTGGCCATAACTCACTAACACTCAGGTTCTAATGAAGCTTTAGGCTGACTTAAACTAAAGAAACCTGGTCAATTTAAAAAGTCATTCAGAGTCCACAAAAACAGTCTGAAGCCCTGGGAGAAAACATAGACATGTTCTTCAGTGATAATGGATTCCTGTGAGTTAAGTGCTGGGAGAATATGTCAGCTCCCTTGCCTGAGAATTCGTCAAGTACTTTAGTGAAGACCCAAAGTCTGTTTGAAATTTCAGGATAATGCGATTAATAATACTGATATAGAATCTTTACTGTCTGATATATTTTGAATCACAAGATTTAAAAACTATGTAGAGTGTTGGGGGACAGATTCTTCTCTCTTTTTTTTTTCTAAACAAACAACAAAAAAAGGTGATTTACAAATGCTAGTATATAGGCTGAATGAATATGGCCTTGAATGAAGGCAGACTTTTTATGCAATACCGGAATTAACAGCTTGTCACATTTTTACAATAAGTTTACATCCTTGAACTGTTCTACTTGTAGGACAGGGTAAGTGGATTGTCCCATGTATTGTGTTTTCAGGCAAAACAATCACTCCTGCATCATACAGATGAGCAAGTGTTTCAAGGACATAATGTGGAGAAACAAATTAATCATAACTCTGAGGAAATAAAAGGCATTCCAGACATTTAAGCAGATAAGTCAAGATTTTGTCAATGGATTTACAATCACAAAATGTTTCTGCAAAGATTCTTAACTGAACTTGAGCACTATAGATGTTAACTTTGTAGAAATTAACATTTTGTTCACTGGTAGTCCAATGAGTTATTGATCCTAAATTCCATACACTGACTGAATTTTCAAGGTGTTACCATTTTAGTTCAGGAACTACCTGTGGTCTTTATAGATTGTTGCCTTTAAAGTTTTTTGTGGTAGTCAGCTATATGAGTGATATTGGGATAGGCACAGAGTTTCTGCCCCGTCCTGTTATTGTCAATCTCCCCTTTTGCTTGCCCGGTTGGCTGTTGGCCTCGGCCTTTCACCACTCCCCCAGAGCTTCCCTGTTGGTCCCAGTTCTCCTAATCCCACCTCCCTGAAGCCCGGGAAAAACCCAGGTTCCCCTTGTCTCATGGTATTTGCTTGGAGATTCTGAAGGGCACAGATGAATAAAGCCATGCTCTGCTGGGATGACAGCAATGCCCTTCTCGACTCTTTGCTGCTGACATATTACTGTCCCTGCCTGAGCTCTGTGGGGGCACACGGGACCCCACCGAGCCAGGCTAAAAAGGACAAAGTAATAGCTTTCATTACAGAATTACAGTAAATCTTGAAAACACTCCTGGAATGCTAACAGCAGTATCTGCATACAGTTAAGCACTGGACTGGATCCGTCTTATCAATACCAGATCATTTTGACATGCTGGTGGCTCTTTAAGATTTGTTAGACACAAAAGTAAAATTACTTTGTTTAACCTGTGCAGGAATAGAGAAGTGGGTTTTTTTGGTTTAAAAAAGTATTCTCACAAGGACTGGCAAAATATCTAGGGTACAAATATCACAGCCGTCTGCATCCCATTAAGATGTTCTGTGTTGTTTGGTGATTTTTATTTTAATTTTTAGAATTTTTTTCTTTGTCTCAGGGAAAAAGGTAGTTAGGCTTGAACATAATATTCCAGTAAGTCCTCATTGTGTTCACTCGCCTTTGGTTACTCTCCCTTAATGAAATGCTCTCAAATCTTTAGAAGCATTTAACAAGCCTCCCTCTGCCTTTATACATCATAGCACTCCGTAGTCCTATTAAATGTTCAACAAGTCTTAGAAAAATTGCACACAGGTGGATAATGCTGAAAGATCTTTAAAATGCGGTGTATTTTATATTCTGGTGTGTTGTGCACCATTCTTTCATGATGACCTCCAGTAACTGTGATCTCCAGGAAGAAGGTGCAAGAATTTGAGTGTGTCTTACCTAATTTTTAGCTGATATTTAAAGATAAGAGAATATTGAAATCCTCAGACATAAACAGTCTTTGAATCATTTTCCATTCATTCGGCTTTCTAAAATCCCTTACAGAGAACACACAGCAGTCTACAGTAAACTGTTACATATGCTTCGCATTGAGAAAAAAAACTTCAATCTGTAAAACAAATCCTTATATTTTTTTAAATGCACAGATCACCTTCTGAATACAAATACTATGGTGTTTACCTCCCTGCACTGTCAAGTTTAAAAAATAAATTCATTATTCAAGAAAAATTTTAAAGCAGAAGTAACAAGTGCTTATTGCAGACTATGACACTAATACTGGCAAATCCTTTCAGCTGACTGTTGGTTTTTTCTGTAGAGTGCTAACCTGCTATTAATGTGTTAGCAATGTTTCCTTCTGGTTTTCCAAATATGCTAATTCTTTCCAGCAGATGGTCACTGCATTGTGTTTGTAAGACTTGTATTGGATAGATTTTTATTTTGTTTACGATGGCAAGATACTTATTCTGATGCAGGAGAAGAAAGAGGGTGTGGACTTTGAAATTGGCTTTAGCTACACCAAGGCTCCAGACAGGCTGAAGCATGGTTACCTCCCTGCTCCCACCCATTTATTGGATGACTCGTGCTACTAATTATCTTGGCTTTCTGGGGTGCTTCCTCCCACCTTGGCATCCCAGGTGAATACCCTACTTATTCATCCATAAAACCATCTCTGAAACATATTTGTGACATACATTTCATCAGTCTGGCAAAGTGCTGTGTAACCAATACCTGTGCATTGGAAAGTGTGTGTGATTTTAAGTACTAACGTGAATTCGAAGGTGTGTCATTCCTCCTCCCCTTTCCTCTGAATATTACCATTCTAAGAATTTTAGGTTAAAAAAGTTTTCCTTTGGTTTAATTATTTCAGTGCTTCAGTTGTTTGTCTTATACCCAAGAAGTAAGTTAGGTGTTGTAAAAAAGGGCTTGAGTCTCTTTAATGCACAGATATGTCTGCATTTGGGTGAAATAAGTGATGCTGAGAATGATCTGCAGTTCCTCTCAATTCTTGGTTAGATTTAATGCTTCTTCATGAAAAGTAGTCTTGTCTGATCCAGACATCTAAAAATGAAAGTACCAGCAGGTAGCAGGAAGATAGTGAGAGTTTTTTGCTTGTGGTTGAAATTTTTCTGACATAAGATGAAGATAACAATACATTAGCTCACTGAAAGAGACAAATGTTTCTTTAACTCAGTCATGGCCCTCTCTAGCCTTTTCTTGTCAAAACTGAGGAACTTCTCATCCCTTCAAATCTCTTTTTATAAGGCAGCCCATTCACTTCCTTGATCATAGATGGGTTTCTTTTTCTCTAATCCTTCTGTCTTCCCTTTGAGATGCAAAGAGTGGAATGACATACAGCACTCAAGGTATGTGTGCATCAGTGTTTGTTACAGGAACAAACGAATGACCTTGTCCTCAGTGACCTTCCTGATGAAGCCAAACTTTTTATTGGCTTCTCAAGTGTCTTTGCACTCTGAGCCGATGATTTCAGAGAACTTCCAAGTCTGACTCAGAGATTTTGCTCCTGAGGTAAACTGTCAGTTCCCTGTTGTTTCTCCCTGGCACAAGGTCACATCTACCACATCCCTGAGGCCCTTCTAGAGTTCTTTGACATGGGCACAGAATTTGACTGCCATTAAAGAGCCTAGTATGACCTGCATCTCAGAGATTTCAGTTGCCGCTCCCTTCCAGGTCCCTAAAAGGGAAGTGATATAAAGCTGTAACCAGTACAAACTCTTGACAGAGGGACCCTGCTCTTGCAATTTTTCCATCTTGAAAGTCACCCCTAAGAACTACTGGTTTTTCCTCTGCTGTAGCTGTCTTCCTGTTGCTTAATAATGAAGATTTCTTTTTCAGCCCCACAGCAGTGGAATTTCTTTATAACACTTCACATGGAACCTTGTCATAGGCCATTTGAAAACCCAGGTCAGGATTTATTCACATGGTTATTGCTATCCTGCTCCAATTCCAGCAGGTTAATAAAGCAGAATTTCCTTTACAAAAGCCACATTGATGACTCCCCAACAAAACTGTGCTCTCCAGTGTGTGTGCTAAGTAATCTCTTTCCCCATTTTCTTCTCCTCTGCTCCCCTCCCCTTCCATTTTCAGACTGGTTGCCATCTTCCCATGGATGTGAAGTCTGACTGGTCTGTTGTTTGCAGGTTTCATGCTGGAACCCTTCTTACAGATGAGAGTTGTAATGGCAGCCTGCCAGTCCATTGGCAAAGTAGATGTTATAATGGTAGGTTACATAGCCTGGCCAGCAGTGCCGTAATTTCGCATTTGAGTGCTCAAGAAACTGTCCAAAGTCATCACAAAGAATAAAAAAAGCTTGCTTTTCCTTCTCAATTTTAATATAAAACCACTTAATCCTTTTGTGATTTGTTACAGAGAAGGGGTCATTTTATTTTACACTTTGCCAGATTTTTTTGTTTAGTAATGCATTTATCTGTTTGCCTTTAAATAGAACTCCCCCAAAGTCCAACAATTCCCTTCAAATCATGTTTTTTAAAGATTTTTTTGTGAATATATGGACTTGATTTGCAAAACCACTTAAGAAGGGTTGTAAGTAAAAAATTTTCAAAATAAAGAATTTAAACTGAGAACTTTATTCTTATTATTTATTTTTATTTTTATGTAAACTCACTAGACTCACTAGGTTCACTATATTTCATAGTGTATTTGAATGTTTTAGAAAGTTTACAGACATAAACTTGATGTGTGAAATTCACAAATGAGATAAGTATTTCTTTTTTTGGATGCAGTGCACAAAAAATCCTGGGCAGAACATGAGTCTTGACACTGAACTCTTCTCTTTATTGTTAAAGATTTCGTCTTTGGATAAATAGTGATTTTGGAATTTATTGCATTTTTCCAGGAAAAAAAAGTCTATTTCAAGTACAGTCATGCAGGAAGTTAAGGAGACTAGATTCACATATCTTAGAATTCAATTTTGGGATGCAATGTTCCAGTTCTATGGAGGTTAAGTCCTCCTTGGAATAACACGTCTGTGACAAGCTACTGTAGATGCTTTTCTATTGCACAACGCAGGCACAGCAGACTCTTTTGCTCTATACAGTTCTCCTGAGTTGTACTGCAGGTGGCTCTGGAAACCTTCATGGGTGTAGGAATAGTATGAATCTCTAGAAATTTTGTGATGGGAGTTTCTAAGAGGGGAAGATGTTTATGATGATTGTGAGAAAATCTCCAGTGGAAGGACTTTGGGGTTTGCAATGAGGCACCAATGCCTTTCTTCCTTTTTTTCACAGAATCAGAATGTACCATGCATGCCCTTCCTCACATCCATGCAAACATACATGATCTACCCTAAACCCATTTCCTTCCTGGGGAAGTCCCTTTGTGCATCAAGTAAACTGGCTGTGGCTTATGCCTTGAACATTCCCTTCAGCATTAAAATGACAGATGTTTGTGCACTATAGGAGTCAGTCTGAATAAAGAAGAATGCTAACTAGGTCTTACAAGTAAATGAAGGTTCTTAGGTGACCGGGGAACATTTAAAAGATGATGGAGATGTTGGAGGATCCCTGTCTCTAGTATGTGTATGTCAGCTACCATCTATTCCCATGATCAGCATGAGGAAAAATCATCTCTCTTGCTGGTTTTCTAACACTTTTTCATCCTTGGATAAATAAATACAATTTTTCAATCTTTTATTTTGAGGTAATGTGAATTTCTCTCTGACCTTGCAGCTGCTTAGGTGCTTTCACTTCAAATTCGTGCTCTAGGGTGATCCTTTTGTTCATTAGCTCATCTGCTAGTGTCCTCACTGTAGCCGATGCTGCCTCCCACCAGGATAGTCTAGTCAGGATACTTTTGGGCCACCATCAGAATAGGGTGTTGCCAAAATAAATGTTTTCTAGAAAGATTTCACACTCATGTCTAATGAAATAGACATTTTTCTAACTGTTGCTTTAGAGCTTAGATTTTCTTTGAGGTTTGTAATGAAAATATTTCATGACCTGTTGACATATTCATATGGTGATTTTCAAAAGAGAGCTTTCGTTTACAAAATGGTCTTGGCAATGAGCTGGAATATCTGGGAAGTTGAACAAGACTGTTGACAGGCAAAATTAGGACTGAATCATAACTGATACTAGGTTTGCAGCTGAGCCATTTTTAAAACTGACCAATAGGGATTGCTGTGGTGTTTTTAGGAGTTCAAGAGTGAGATGGGTAATCAGTGCATACTCACAGGGGTGATTGTGATTCTGGATAGGTTCATGAATTGCAGGTTTTGACAGAATTGGCTAGCTCTTAACTCCTGTGGATGTACACACTACAAGAATGGCACAAAGAAAATGCTTGGCTTTTAAGAAATTACTCAGGATGAGAAAACTTGTGTTTTTAATTGCCAGTAAAGCAACAGAAAAACTTTAGATTCCCTTGTTTTGTATGCTTTTCTTTATATCCTATATTTGTTTTCTTTTCACAAGTGAGCAATTCCAGGTTTTGTCTTATTGTCCACATTCCCAAGCTCATCAGGAGTTGGTGACTCATTTCTGCTGCTTCTAAACCTTGGAAATACCCTAGTACTTCTTCATATTATCCAAGAAATGAGCACAATGGCATATGGTTTATTTTATGGTTTTATTTATGGTTTAATCTCTTAGAGGACCATGGTTTTTGTGTAATGCAAAATACCTTAATTCTGAAATTTTAATTATATTTGTAGTGATTGTATTTCATATAAATGTGGTTTTTATCTTTTAGAAGCCCTACAAGAGGTTGAACAATGAATAGTTCAGCCTTTTAATAGTATCATTTTCATGGAAAAAAAAATGCATATTCCATGCAAGCAGTTGCAGTGTGAAACTTGGGAATAAAATTATGAACATGATACCAATCTCTTCAGTGATCACATTTTTATATTAACATATTTCACAAAAGTGTGATGAACTTAGAGCTTGCACTGTGATGTAAATTTGAAAACACAGATGACTTAGATGACAATTCAGGACAGAAGTGCCCATCCAATACTGTGTGATTTTGTTTGGTTTAAAATTTAATATAGCTTCTAAAGACTTTATGGAGTCAGTGAAGAATAGAGAGAATAGAGAGTCAAATAGAGAGTCATAATTGCTGCAAAAAGGGAATTTAAAAACTGTCAATATAACAGAGCAATTGCTAGGCCTAAAATCCAAATATTTCCTTCAGATAATGACATTTTGATACCACTGTCAGGGTAATTGAGGATGGCTGTAAAATAGACTTGATAGAAAGCATAATTGATAGAAATTAATAGCATTTTTCTGTCAAATGTGTGAAATTCACAGACATTCACATGCATTCATATTCACAGAAGTTATATGATACCCACATATTTTAATTTTCTCATGAAGTTTTACATTTCTAAAAATAAATTTTGCTAACTGAAAATATAGTTCTGTGCTATGGTAAAGCTGATTTTACCTCACTACTTGTAGTACCTCTAAGAAAAACCCAAAATCAAACAAAAAAACTGTTGGGGTTTGCATTTAATGAACAGTAAGATTAGAAACTATTTGCCATAGCAAGTGTAATAGAAGTGTATAGAAAAAACGCCAGTCATATTTTGCATCATCCATCTTTTTCAAAAAACAGGCTGTTTGTTTGTAAGGTGTCACCTCAAGTATTTTTTGGCAGCTAGAGAAACTAATAATTAATGTAGAACCTTGACTTTGCACAGATGTAGAGCTTCACTGCTTAACATTTATTGCTGTGTTTTATGGTAGTAGCACTTGCCCACATCTCCTGAATCACAGGCTATGATGCAAAAGTTTGTAATAAGATTTTCTAGTGGTGAGGCATGTTACTTGTATAATGATTTGCTAAAAAAAGCTCCCAAAATCCAAAGAACCTGCACACCATCCCATAAAAGAAATAAAAAAACCACAACAACTTGGTGAGACGAATTTAAAGAAAACCTCAGCTGTAATATTTAATTTTTCCTTCAATCACTGAGCACTAACAGAACTATGGGAACTCCTGATTATTAGGAGTTTGTTGGTAGTCCTAGGTTGAAGTATCAAGTTTGTATGTGAAATATATTATTACCTTTAAGAACTAAAATATTTTGACAAATTCAGTTTCTGCTTCTTACTGCCTTAGTACATTCACAATGATATCTTGATTCACAGCTCACAAGTTTAAAAGTGTTAATTTCTCACTACATAAAGGAAGGTTTTTCCTAAGAATGAATGTTACATAAAAAGCTGAGTGTACTTTTTTATTTTGTAAGATTTTGTTTTTTGCTGAGAGGTAAAATTTCATAACCTTACAAAACATAGTAATAAATCTGTCAAAATGCTTTGTATGTAAGTTGAAGTATTCTGTTATTGTTGTATTTTTCTTTTCACAATATATATGTGAGTAGAAATTTTGTTTTGCATTCTTCCAAACATGTGGTTAGGGGAAAGGTTCATCTGGAATCTTTCAGAATCTTTCAGAACTGATTTTTTTTATCAGCTTTGGGTTTAACAAAGTTTTACAACATTGAACTTTTCAGTATAAGACTGGTTTAAAACAATATATATTTTTGGCTCTAGTTGTTATCCAGGGATGAGATTGGGTGAGACTGCAGTATGGCTTGTGTTACCTTTGAAAAACTGAGTCTCTCACAGTTATAGCACATAGACTCATGGCCTGGTTTGGGTTGGACCGGCCCTAAAAGATCATCTCGTTTCAGTCCCTTGACATGGGCAGGGACACCTTCCAGCTAAACCAGGTTTCCCAGAATTCCATCCAGCCTAGTCTTAAACACTGCCAGGGATGGGGCATCCAAAGCTTCTGTGAGCAGCCAGTTCCAGTGTCTCATCACCCTCACACTAAAGAATTCCTTCGTAATATGTAATCTAAACCTTCCCTCTTTCAGTGTGAAGCCATTTCTCCTTCTCTCATCACTACATGTCCTTTTAAAAAGTGTCTTTTTGTCTTTTCTGTAGGCTCCCTTCAGGTACAGGAAGACCACAATGAGGTCTCCCTGGAGCCTTCTCTTCAGGCTGAACAGTCCCAAGTCTTTTAAAGAGATCTAATAGGAATAATTTCAAGATCATTTAGTATCATTTATTTGACTTCATTTTAGCATTCTTTGAGAAAGTAGAATGTCTTAATCTAGGGTTATGTACTTCTGCAAAATAATTCAAAATGACAGTACTTATGACCTGCTTTTGCTGAATGTGATAATATAAACCCAGAGGTAAAAATGATCTATTAATGAACAATTTCTTTGACATTTCTTACACTGTAATGCTACAGACTGTGACTTGTCCAAAGCAACAAAGCACCATGCTAAATAAAGGATGTAGTGCAGCAACTAGCCTCCCAACCTATGGTCTGAATCTTTCGATTGTTTAGATTAAGTGCAGTAATATTTCTTGCACTCACTTCTGTGTTCTTAGACCAAGAACACTATGCTTTAGCTTGACTAAAGCCATTCCAGTACACTACAGAATAACTTCAATGAGATATTTGATCTTCAGTTAGTTCAATATTCATGTTAATTTAAGCTAATTATGCTATATTCTCCCTTGGCTGAGTTTTCACTGTAATAAGCTGCAGTCTGTCATTCCAATAGAGGAATTTAATGCATCAATCAGACAAACACAAATGTGTCAAGAAAGTTCTTTTTCTGTTTTTGAGAAATCCACGAGAAAAAAGAATGAGTTACTCAAACTCAGCCACACTGGATGCAATTATCTTAATTTTTTTTAATATGCTTCTAAATTTCCTAGAAAATCAATCTCTTTGTTGTAATTTATGTGCCACATAATGGTTCAAAGACACAAAATAATTTCACTGCGTAAATACTGAACTGATAAAAGTTTGAGATAGTTAAAATATTTTCATATTTATAAATCACGGACTAGAGAGAAATTCCTTTACTGACTTTTATACTTGGTGAAACAAGTCTCCTAGACAAAATGACAGCCATCCCAAACAGTTTCTTGAGCACTCCAGGAAGACTGATGTGATATTACCATCAATATTTTTGTTAATATGAATGTTAAAAACAATGAGTATTGAATAAATCAGTCTTTTTTTAAAAAACCCACACTGTGGGCGTTACCTGATTTAAAAGAGAGAAGTACCCTTGTAAACTCTTAAAAGGAATTAAGATTGATACAATCAGTGACAATGTGAAAACTTTTCTTTCACTGATTATTTTTTAAGTTTCAGTTGTTCAGTGTAAAAAGATAGATTGTGTTCACCAAAAAATAGTTCACAAAAAAAATAACTGCTTGGAACTCCTGAACATCTTGATTTTGCTCTGTTTAAAGACTTCTTTTTTTTTTTTTTTTTGGGTTCTACTGGTTTTCTGATTATTCATGAAGCTTTAGCCGATACATTTTTTTGCATTATTTCTGTGGTATTTTAAACTGATGTTAAGGTGATGAAATATACACTAGATCTTACTTGGCTGTGTTTTGAAGTCCTGAAAAGAATCCAACTATTTTCCTTTAGGCAGTCTCTTGGCATCAAAGCAATAACATGCTATACTGCTACACTATTAATATAGAATGAACTCAGAGAAGACTATTTTTTCTTTTATTTTATGATCCCAATATATTTTCAAAGATTTTTTTTTTTTAAAGCATATCATCAGTAAGGTGTGATGGAAAAATAGGAATTTTGGTTACATGAGATTATCATGTAGCATATGTAAAACAGGTTATTGGATTCAACCCATTTCATGGCAAACAGGTGGGTCTATTACAAAAACAACCTTCCTACTTCTAACACTAATTGAAACTTATGTTGCTGTGTGTTCAAGAAGAAATGCCAAGGATTAAGTTGGCATGAAGCCTAAACTAACCTTTTCCTCTGTAATAGGTACATACAAAAAGCTGTTCCAGTTTCAGGAAAGAGCTTAAATTATTCTTTATAATATTTCTTGGTGAAGTATTATATTTATGTGCACACAGAAAGCAAAACAAGAAGCCTAGTAATTAATTCTCATTCTTTTCTGTAAACTCAGGTGAAGGACAAAAGTTCAATTCGAGCTCAGCAGTGCTTCTTAAAATTTAAATGTATCTTGTTTTGGAAAATAAATTTAATTTCATGTATGGAAAATTAACTTAGCAGCATTAGGTGATCCCAAAGCTTTTGTGTTGGCCCAGGAATACATACCTAAAGGATTTTAATACATGTCTGTGCTAGATAATAATTGAAAATACATTTCATTGTCTAAAATGCAGTGTAGAGAAAACATTATTTGAGGTAATTGAAACTGTCGTTTTCCCTGATTAAATAATAATGATAATAATAAAAATCTATTTCTTCAATAAAACTGAGAAAGAACAGAACTAACAGAGAAACAATTAAATGGTGGCAATGAGATGTGAATTCAATGAGAGCTTTGAAGTGGATGTGCCTAAATTTTCTCTGATAATGAATTCCCCACAGGCTTTTTAAACTTAAAAATGCAGTTAAAAGCATATCAAATAAATTCACCTTTATAAATTAACCAAATTACAACTTAGTACAAAATACTTTGGTAAGAGTAGAAACAGATTTATTTTAACAATTTTTTTCAGTTATTTCATCACTTACAAATCTTAATTTTTTGCACCCAGATCAGTGCTAAGGAAATACTTCTTCTAGTGCCATGCCATGTCTCAATATTGCATTAGTACTGGCATGCATAGCCTCTCTCTATGCAAAAGAGAAATAATAATTTTTCCTCTGGTGGATCTTCCTTTTTTTTTTTTTCCTTTTTAAAATAATATAAACTTAGAAGGAGCTTCCAGTGGACATCCATAGTACTCAGTGCATTCTTTGCCTCAGTATTCTCCAACATGCTCTGCATGATCCACCTGACTCCCTCTTATGAGGGATGAAAAGGATGGATTTTTGAATTATCTGAGGACACTGGATATTATTTGGATCGTCTGTAACAAAGCTTTTGCCATTGCCTACCACAATATTCTTGCATCTCTTTTAGGACAATGAAGCTTGGGTTGATGAATGAGTAAAACTCTGTTTGGATGGTTGAGATGGCTGTATACTGCCTGGAAGCAAATAAGAAGTGGCATTCCACAGGGTGTGTCCTGGCACCTTTTCTGCTTTACATCTCTCTCAGTGTGTCCTGGCACCTTTTCTGCTTTACATCTCTCTCAGTAACTGAGAGGAGGAGCTGGAGGGTATGTTTGACTGGTTCACAGATGACTTCAGACTTTGGTGACCACTCCTCCACCAAATATGTGTACTTTCCTAGGTTAGCTCTCTTAATTTTTGAAAGGCTTGTAAATAAATAATGTAACATATTAATGTCTGTGAGCTCAAGACAGCACAGCATTGATTTCTTAAATGCTTCTTATTCAGGGGTAGAGGTTAGAGTATCAAAAGTGAAGATAAGTTGATTATATAATACATATTATGTTTAGCTCTATGTGTTTACCTTCACTTCATCCATTTAGCTTGTGAACTTGTGAGCTATAGCTATCAAAAGTGAAAATTCAGAAAAGCAAGTTGTCTATCATTTTTGTAGTGATAGATTTTATGTGTAGGTTTTTTCTTTCTCCTCCCCCCCATCCTGCACCCCAACTCCTTTTGTCAGGCTAGTGTAAAACAATGGACTGATTTTGCTTCACATATTGACTAACTCATTCCTTGTGAAACCTTCTTGCCTGCCCCTGAGGTGTGCTTTGAGTAGAATTTAATATTCATTAACTCTAAACATGCTAGGATTAAGTTGATCTTTAAATTAATGGCTTTATTGTTTATGGTAATTTGAGGAATCTCATAAACTTACAAAGTCCTGGAAATTTCTTTTGGTGTTGAAATGCTTCTATTTGCCGTTCTTGTTGAAGCAGGAATGAAAAAATAAGAGAGGTTATCAGAGTAGCTAACATTATTAAGGAGAATAAAGACAGTGCAAAATGGTTAAAACACTCTTTGGAGATGTGTGCTGGAAATGTAGAACACACATATACTTCAATTCTTGCTTTAGAAATTTTTAGCAATAAACAGTCTCTCATGGTAGTAACTTTCCAAGGAGACTTGCCTAACATTAATCGACCTTGTTTTAACATTCAGCTAACAGACACATGGCAATTGGACAGGGTCCCGTTGTTAGGAACACCCCTACATGAAATGCCCCTCATTACTCATGATCCAAGTGGTATGTATAAAAAGGCAAAGCAGCCAACTCTCAATCCGTGATTGCCTTTAATGGGGGTGAAGGGGAATACTCTGGAGTCATAGAAGTTAAAAACAAAGACAAACATAGAAACAGCGTGGTCAGGGGCTGTTTTAATCACATAATGGGGACATAATAATTTGATCCAGCTACATTCAACACTTAGGAATAGATGGGGCTTCTGAAAACTGAGTGTATTCCAAAGTGTAATAGTTTCAGGTTCAAATAAGCTGGACTGCTTTGAACTGAATTGTCATAGATCTTTCTCTCACACATGTGTATTTATTACTCAGATAAAAGAGCTGAACATCAAATTATCATGAGCTGCATTCTAACTATAGTAAAAACTATGCTAACAAGGAGAGCTGTAGAAGTTGGCATTACTGTATTTCTGGGGAGAGAATCTGTATCCTCTGCACAGTGATAGATGGCATAGATTTAGCACTCCATGTTCCACAGCCTTGCAAAGATAGGAGGAATAAATAGTCCTTGTCTGCTGCTTAGCTACTGTTTTCAGAAAACAGAAGTGAAATGTCTTCCAAGGAGTTGAAGTCATGCTGCTCTTCTTTTTGTGGTAGCACTACTGCAGTCATATTTGGAGAGAGATACTTTTAAAAGAATTTGGTTTTTTTAGCAGTGTCTTTTCTGGTGGTGAATGGCTCATAATTCTAATGTGAGGTGATTACAAGCAAGGTTCCTACACACTAATACCTGCTGTTATTGAAAGTATCACTAACTTCCATTAATTTTTTAGTTGTTATTAGAGATTCAGATCTGAATTTCTGATGAAATCATCATAAATTTTTAAAATATTAAATCTATCATGAATATAGGCATCTATGCTCTCTATTAAGGGTTGTAATTAGAGAAAAGGATGCCTATCCTACTTCTACTCTTCCCTAAGTGGATTCTAATGACCACTGTTTAAGATTATCAACTGAACCATGTAAAACTTTTGCCTGATGTAATATAGTTGTTCTTATGTGTAAAGCATTGAACATTCCATGTTTTATATACCATGTTACTGTAGCTTGATTTGCATTTCTTTGATTCATACACTTTTAGTCAAACTGAAGCTGAAACAAGATGGTTTGAGGAAAATACCACAGTAGCAGTGAGCCTGGTCCAGACTCACAAAATCTCCACTGGGAAGTGGCACTGTTTTGCTGGTAATGTAGGTTCTAACCAAATACAAACATGAAAGGTCGGGGGAGAATGTGTAGTTTTGCATACTCTGAAAATGTGTCTTTAGTTTTCAAGTCTCCTTAGCTGGAAGATATCTTCAGGATATGGAGTCTGTTTCGGCAAGACTGATTGCTTCTACATGAAGCTTTAAAAAGCATCATTAGGAAACGCGTCAGTTCTCCTAATTTCCTCTGATAAATAAGAAATTATCTTCTACTAGGTACTGTGGTGTTTTGCCATATGGTGTTTTTTCCCAAATGATTGTTTTCAGTATGCTAAACACCTAGGGCTGGGGCTGAGGGTATTAAGTACTGAGTTGAGATAGTTAAGAGAGTATCACCATACTTAAACTAACCTTAACTCTAAGGGTGTATGAAGACAGTTTCATGTGAAAGTAAAATTTCTTCTTGCACTTGGTATTATTATTTAAATAAACTGTTATTCTCAAGTAGAGTTTAACCACTCTCATTCACTGTAAATGTAAGTTTTAAAGATGAGGGATGTTATATTTTGTACTGGTTTTGAACCCTGTTTTTATTTCAGTACACTAGAGATTCTCAGCTTTGACTCACAGATTTAGAGTGGATGTTTTGGTCTCTCTGTCCATCCTCATAGGAATTACAAGACAGAGAAAGGGACAGCCCTAGTCTTAAAATAAATAAGCAAGTTCACATAACTGTAGGAAATAAGGAATGATGATTTTTACAAAAGTTATTAAGTGAATATAGTAAGTTACTGTTTGCTGTTCTCATACACCTAGTGTATTGGGTTTTTTTGTTTCTCATATGCAATGCAACCAGCTATGTGCATAAATCACCAGGTTTGAGGCTTCTTTAGTGTTTACCCAACATGCAGCTGGTTTTTTACTGTTAAAGAGTGGAACTAGTAAAACTTACCTATGGGAGAAGGAGCTTGACAAATATAGTGCAGCCATTTCAAATGCTACCATGAATGCTGAATTACATACACTGGAACTTTCAGCTGAGAACATGTAGCTTCAGTGTACTGATACTTTCCAAGTAGGTACTCCAGACAATTTATTTGGTCTACTTAATACATTGGTATTATGACAATGAAATAGTTTTCATGTTTTTTAATGATTTTCCTGTAAAATCTGGGCCATTGCCTCCTCTGTAGGATAATCAGAGTGTGCATTAGACTAGAAGCACATCCTCATAGACAGTGGCAGATGTCCTGGCTACACAGCTGTCAGCTGACTGTGCTTGGGCTCAGCTATGTTTCTGCTCAGCCTTTGCCGTAGCTGAGCTGTAGTACATACAGGATTTTAAGCAACCAACTATCATGTTGGTCTGAAAAACCAACAACAAGAACTGGAATGAATGTTTCAGAAATTTAAACCTTAAGCCCTCTGTTTTAACACCAAGCTGGTACAAGTGACCTGAAGTAGCAAGGAATAGTGTAAACTCCAGGCAAATAGTGTGTAATAATAATGTAATAATAAATGTTTATTTGCTTGATTTCAATAACTAACTAGTTAAAACTACATGAGTGGGTGTTGTGCTTTTAATTCACAAGTCTGGATTTGGGTGGGGGAGGAGTAGGGTGGGGAGGGGGAACCTGAGACCTTAATGCTTTGGAGTTTGTTCCAGCTGTGTTTTGAAAAGATATTGGGAGTTCCCAAATAAAAAGGTTGGTTTTTATTGTTCACTAATACCTCTTTTGCTAGAAATGGAGACAGGGTTGGTTTCCCAAACTTGTCTGTCATCCTCGTAGAATGTGGGGAGTGGAGGCTTGAGGAACACAAAATGAAATTTCATTGTGTAACCAGGGACTCATTGTTAACCCTGTCAAACATATGGCACAGCTGTGAAATTTTTGTGCTAGGCCTGGTGAGCTTGTGGGAAAGCTTACAAAACCAAGCAAGCCATTTGGACTGATGGTGTTTTAAGTAGGAAGAAGCAAATGATAAAACATTTTTATTTAAATGCTTAGAAAAATAGGCCTGTGATTTATTTCCTAAGCCACCAGATGTACTGTACTATACTGTACTACATAATTGAGACAGCATTCTGTGATGTAATAAAGACATAAAATGTGTGTGGGTGTGCAGGGTGAGAAAGGAGTAGTGGAATTGAGGGCAAGTTGAATAAACTGCTGGAGATTTGGATTTGGCTTTTTTTCTCTCATTGCAGAGTGTAAAATGCTAATATGCCCCATAACCAAACAGCTCTTAAAAATAATGGTGGGCTCAGAAGGGTTGATTTTTGTTACAGATCAAATCCCTGGCAAGCCATTCCCTGTGTATGTAAAGATGGTTCGGATTTTGTCATTGTTGTCAGCGCTAGGAAGGTTAATGACCAAGGGATTGGGTGTGGAGAGGGGAGAGGTTTGTGCTCCTTTGCCAGACTTCAGATCATTAGCAGGAAGCAGGAGGAAACGTGCTGTTCCTGGAGCCCTGTTCAGTGCTCCTAGAGCAACGAGAAACATGCAGGGCTTTGGGTAGCACAAATGGCCATGCTAGACACAAAGCCTGTATTTTGCTCTGACAGTTCCCTCAGACCAGAGGGGTTTTTTGTTGTGTCCCAGCCAGAATTTGGGCAGTTCTCTATAGCTGTATATGTGAAAGGCATTTGCCAGGTGTTGGGGCTGGCAATATAGGTCAGCTTTAGAGAAAACAGGAAAGGGAGGGAGGTGGTCAGTGATAGGAGATGGTCAGCGATGGCAGATAGCCACTGTGTCAGAAATACGTTTGAAACCTGCTTGGCTTCATAATTGCACAAAAAGCAAAAGCCTTGAAAGAGCTCTGAGAAAAGTGATTTAGTTTGTAAAAGTGAATGAAAATCTGTGTGAGGTAAGAGTTTTAAAAAAGAAATCAGAACACTTCAGAGCTGTACTAAATATATTCTTTTTATAGCACATTTCCAGGTACTAGGGATAAATGGAAAAGGAAGGGATGAGGAGAGAATCAATGTCTGTACATTTTCTGTGACTCTTAACCTAGACAAGCTTTTTTAAATCTCCATTTCTGGATATCATATATCTCTTTTAATAACAGAAGTAGCATTATACAGGTGGACAGAATTTTTAATCTTCCAAGAAGATAAACTGTGAGGTTTCAAAAAAGACAGATGATCAGATGATTTATCAAAAAAGCAAAAGGAAAAGGAAGAAAAAAAGCAAAAAGGACTACTAATCTTATAGAACAAAAGTTCTAATTGGTTCTTACTGTTCCTAAACTAGTGCAATTTTGCTGTACTTTTTTGATGCAGAACCAGCAAAAAAGGTGAAGGGCAATTTAGTAAGGGAAAAAGTTAAGCCATTCAGCTCTGAAGGTAAGAAACTGTAAGATATATGTGGGCAAATTTCTCAGAAAATTGTGGTTTTGACAGAAGATAAGCAAAATTTTGCACAGAGGAAATGATTCTTTTTCTGGGAATTTTTATTTAAACACAGATGCCAACTTTATAAATACACATTACATTCAAATATTTAATTCTGAATAAAGGAATAGTTTGATACAGCAAAATTTTCTGTTATTTGTTCCAACACATTTATTTCATTATTTGGGGAAAAAGCTTGGAAGTGAAAATTGTAGAACTGTCCATGAGCTCAGATACAAATCTGTGTTATGGAAGGGATAATGAAGTTTTTATCTGAGCAGCAAGGAGAAGACAAGTATGTGTACATCTGAGTCTGACAGTGACTGAATTACTATAGAGGAAGGGGAGCTATAGATTGTATAGATTGTTTTAAGACATATGAAAGATTAAAAATACTTACTTTCAATTATATTTGTAACTGAAAATATCACAGCATATCAGAATTTTTCTTTTTGTTTCTTTCCCACTACTTCGATTTTTTGTGTATGTGTATTTTTAACATGAGACAAAAGGTAATACTGAAATTCCTATTTTCCACTCAGGCCTCATGGTAATAAACACCATTATAAAATATGTAGAAGAAATTCGTATCAGTATTTTCTGGTATTTGCAAATTCAAAATTCTGTTAAGTTTTGTTTTTACCGAGTTTAATTTAGCCCATTGCCATATGTGATGCTTTTTTTAACTTTGCAGGAAAATGTAGATTCCATGAACCATGAAAGAAGGAGGCTTATGGTACTGACATATGTAGTAATAACTTTGTTCTGTTAATATTACAAAAGAGTTTTGTACAAGAAAGTGTTACCAACTTTCTTTTTATCTTTTAGTCTTTCTATTTAAATAAATAAACATCAGAGTATATTTTTTATTATTTCATTCTTGCTTACTAGAAGTGATCCTCAAGTAGTTCCATTTTATTTTGCCGTTGATTAAATGTTGATTAAATACTTTTCATTCATTTTTCAAGTTCTACTAGCTGCAACAGCTACAAATTACTAAGCCTACCACTGTTAGCAGTCTTTTATTTTCCAATGTTTGGGGTATTAGTTTTCTGTAAAAAACCCACAATCCTTGCCAGTAACTTGCTCTCCAATAATAAGAATGAGATCTTTGCCTATATCCAAGTGGGACTGCAGTTGTGATTGGCAGACTTCTTCTACACTGTCATTATTCTTTTTTAGTAGTTATTTCACAAAATAATTTTTCTTGCAGATAACTTTTAAATACATAAAAGCATGCCTAACAGTTTTGTTTTCACTCTCCTTGAACAATTCTTTCCTCGCATTACCTGCATTCAGAAGTTTTTTGGGTTTTGTTTTACAATTAGGTTTACATCTTACACACATCACTCTAGTTTGTTCAGTGTGTTGATCAGTCTTCTTACATAATTGTACAAAAATCTTGCTATTTCTCACAGACTTCATTAATTTTCTAAGCCAAGTTTGTATCCTTTTCACCCTTTGTAATTCCTACTTTATTTTTGCTCTCCATTTACTGATGTTTTCTGTGATTTCTCCAACTTTTCAGTGGAATTTTAAAATCTGGTTTTGTATTGTATTTTACTTAAATTTCTACCTTCTGTGATTCAGAGTCACAAAAACAAGCCTTCTCTTTATGTTTAACGCTCTTCACCCCTCGCCCTGACCAAAGAAAGGTTTTGTTTTACATTTTTGCCCTACATACATGAAGAATCCTGTTTCCATTTCTGCCTTTTGACAGCTAAAGTGGGTCTACAGCAGCAGTTCTTTATTTTTGACATTATGCAATTCTGTTCTTCTAATATGCAGAAGAATTGGATTATAAGTCACCTGAATGTCTATGTGTGTGAAACTTCTTAACAAACATGACGGATCTATAATGTATGTGAAAATATGCTTTTAAAAGGATGGCTAAGGTTGAAAATTGACAGTCTTCCATCAGTTACCTAGATATTAGGGATTTGGACCAGATGGTCATTGTTGATCCCTTCCAGCTGAACTGTTCTGTTCTTATTCTTTTTTATTGTTTTGTTACGAATCTGAAAGTCAGACTTTTTATATTGTGTATGAAATATGTGTTTATGAAATGCTTTTCATGTATCTCTGTTCCCCAGAAGTTTGTTTCTTGTATTGGTTCTGATTGTGGCTACATATGTCAATTTTCCCTTTCTTTGGCTAGTGCCTGGCTGTTGCACAGAAGCTCATAGGTAGAAAGTTTGTTTAATAAAAAGCCCATGGCTTTTAAATGAAAAACCTGTGGCATGGGATAGAACTCTTTTCAGACTAGATGATTGGTTACTGTCCACATCATGATATCAACATTCTTTGTTGTCTTCAGCAGGATCAGGTGAAACTCTCTGAACCCCTTTTTACACTTGGGTGGTCCTGCATGACCACTTCCTCACATGCGTGATCCTTCATTATTGGTTGGCTTGGGTTACAGACAAACTAGCTTCTAACCACATTATCCATGTACAAAGGACTGTTGTACATGACCCTGGCTGCACTTGTGGAGTTCCTACTGACTATTTAGAACTGTTATATTTCTGCACTTTTTATTCAGTTCTGCAAAAGAATCTTTTAGGTGATATCTGAGGGAAGGTTGGGATTCCTTCATCCCATGGTGCTGAACACCATATGGAAACATACAAACTGGTAAATGCACTTTTACTACTTTTCAGGAAGCATCTTCAAGACAATCCAAAATTTCCACATGGAACACTTCTGTATGAAGTAGTCAGACATTTTGTTCTGAAAATGGCTAGAATTTACTAAGTCCCCTCTGCTGTAGTCAACTCATTGCTCCAAATCAATCCACTTTCTCACCAATGCAGATAGCAGCCTGGGTACTGGATTTTGCAGGGATTTCATAACTGAGGTTCACTGGATGCACACACAGGGACATCCCTGATACTAGGCTAGACCATATTTATACCTGTAGGACAAACCTGAGGTATTTTCCTTTCAAATTTAATTGAATTTTCCTTAGATTTTTTCCGTTCTTGAAAAATTGAGTGGTTTGATCTTCACTAGAATGCCTATCATGAAAATGAGAGACAAAGGATACACATTGAAATGGGAAGTCCAGCATTTTTCCTATGAAATGAAGGTATCTAATCAGCAGTTCCATAACATTATGTTTTCATTCTTTTCCACTTCTTTGAGTTACCTTGTTTTTCTGAATTACAAACCCTTTCTTCTGAATTACTCATGTTACCTGTTTCTGCAGGCTTTATGCTTCATTTCACGGTGCAGCACTGCTCAGATGGTGGATTGGTACCTGGGAGGCTGGAGACTTTGAACACCATTTTCAAACATTTTGCTTGTTTTAGGACTTCTATTCCTTAAGTCTTCATCTGCATGTCTTTATACTTTGTGATTACTTTGTTTAAGGGCCCTTTTCTCATTGAGGCTGGATGTCAGCCATACCAGTGACCCACTGCGGTTCTCTCTAATCTCCTCCTTTCCTGTGTCTTTCTTTGGGGAAGACAGGAGTAACAGCTACAGAATGCTTTCAGTCATGTGGCCAATCTTCTCCTGAGTAAAGGCTGTAGATTGCACAGCTGCAATTCCTTAGTGGAAGCAGATGAACCGTGACCTACTGCCGACAGCCACTTTGGGTTACATCATCCCATTAGTCACCACCCACTGCTATAGACAGCCAGCCTGAGGGACACGGCAAACAGGCGGCCTTTCATTGACACTTCATGAATTAACAGCTAGGGGCTGCTCAGGAGGAGGACAGCTGGCATCTCTTCCTCCTCAGAGACTGAGTGTTTGAGATCCCTGTGGCAGAAATTCAGGGAAAAGAGGATGGATTACAAAAAGCCTCTCCTTGCTGTTTTGGAATATGTTGTCCTTTTGGCAACAGTGATTTTTTTTGTTTTGAGTTTTTCCTTCTCTGCTACTAGGTTAGTATATTACCTAAAGAGATACATTCTTCATGCAGAATACTTGCAGAAAAGTTTTGAAGATGAATTCCCATTCTTCTCACATGACATCCTCTTGATTCACAATAAAAGATGACTGCCTGTCTCTGTTTTTTATCATTCATGTTTTACACTTCAGCTCTTAAGAGGAGTGATGCGCTCTGTGGTGAGAAAATGCTTCACCACTGTCTTGTTGTTTTGAGATTTGCTCCTGTGATGTGATCTCTCAGGCTTCCCTCAGAATGTGGTTTTCCTTTCTGATTAGAAATTTGAATGATGTATCAAACAAGAAGCATCTAAACAATGGTTTGCTGTTCAGTGTCAGACCAGCAAACCCTACTTGGTAATTCCATGCAAATAAAGTAGTACTCATTACAGTGAAACAAACACTACTGAAAAGTCAAGCCAGTTCTGAGTGGCATTGTTCCTCAAATCACAGTTAATCTGACGTAATGATCTTTTAATGCAAAAGCAAAGAAATTCTCCAGGGCTAAAGACTTTCCAACCTGTAGCAGGGTCTCTCAAAATTTTTCAGATCAATGTACTACTTAGAGTGAAGGGTTAAAAAGTTGGTGTTGGACAGGCAGGATAATTACATATAATTGCTAGCCTGATGGTAGTTACTTGGTTTTTCATAAATTATTTTATACAGGTGATTTTTCATGTCAGTGAAACTCTGCTTAGTATTTTAATCCAGCTTTTCAATTTGCTGTTCCACAGAGGTGGTATTGCTGTGAAAAGAGAGGCCTTGAAAATTCAAGTTGTAAGGCATCATCAAGTCTGACATGTTCTTATTTGAAAGAAGGCATCAATGTTAGGCCTTGAAAAAGTCATGCAAATATTTAGTAGTCCGTGCTCTTTTATTTTGAAATATACTAAACAAAGATTTGTCCACCTAGTTTAATTTGAAAATCATTACCAAAATGGACATTTTTCAAGTTTTAGCTGGTAGTAACTACTTCCAGGACTCACTTTCATTATAGTTTTGGTAGAATTATATTTGCAAATTAAGTAAGAAAGGGAAGTTCAGGGATCAGTAAAGTTTTTTTTCAAAATTAAAACCTGCTATAAGTAAAGCAAAATGTGAAATGTGATAGCTTAAAATAAAATAAGTGGGTTTCGTTTACATTGACTTCAGTTTATTTTTGTGCACATTCTCTGTATGTCTGTTAGACAGAACTAACTAAAGGAGCCTATTCCTAAAAGCAAATTAAAATGGTCCTGAAGATGAAGTTAATACAGAGTCTATCTGTATTTTGTCTAGGAGGTTAATGTTACTAAGAGCTGCATGGTCCTTATTCAGTGAACACTGGCTGGGCATGTTTATTCAGATAAGGAGAGAATCCTGGAAGATAAGGATTCTGGATTTAGTTTGCCTAACTCCCTTAAGGATTTAGAATGTGCACAAGAATCTGCAAAATTTAAAGAGGAATTGCTTGAAAATTTAATGTAAGACTGCTAGTATTTCCTGCTCGTCCTTGATCTCGGATGACTGTACGAGCAGTTGGTCTGTCTTAATGGAGTTTTAGCACTTTCCTCTCCTGGGAGAAATGAAACTGATGGGAAAAACAAGAAACCAAATATTTGAGCAACTTCAAAACCATTTGTGGTTTTGGTTTTAGAAATATGAAGCTTTTTGTAGGTGGAGTCACACATTCATTTTTCTGAAGCAATTTACAGGCCCATAAAAAGTGCATCAAACCAACGGTCATTAGTTGCTCCCTTCTTAGATGCATATTGTTGTGTTTGGATTATTTAAGTGCTAGTGTAATATAGATAAAAATTATTTTATTAAAACTGAAGTGATCCATTTTCTTGAGAACTAAACTTTAAATAGTTGAACAACCTTTGAAAGTTTTTCTGCTTCACATGAATAAATATAGCAGCTCTGGAACTGGGTCACTGTCAGGCAAGAGAGAAGTAGGGAAATCCGTTTAATGGAACAGTACAACTGGGAACTGAGTTCTTATTGGAAAACACCTGTTTCTTGCATTATTTCAATAATATGAATATACTCAAGTGATCACATTTCCCATTTCGTAAAATTAAAGTTGTAGTAAGGGAGCCCTCTTTAGCCCTGCTAAATCCTGGAAGAGCGCTCACAGATGTCTAAGATTGTGCAATAGCTGAGAAAATACATATTGAAGAGAGGACTTACAATAGTCTGAGATGAGTCAAGTGATGATTTCCCTGGTTCATGATGTCCTATAAATTCCTGCTATAGTTTGGATAAAAATATTTCATAGAAATACATTTTAGGGATTACAAGGAGGTACCATTAATATTCTTGTGCTGGATAAGATGTCTGAAGTGTGCCAAATTTTTTTGTGTAATTATCCTTAAATAATCCTTTTCCAATCCTTGCCAAAATATTTTCTGAGTTTAGTTCTTCAAATAAATAATCATGGAAAGTAATACATAATAAATTTGTGATTACTTGTATCTGATTAAAACTATTACTTGAAGGAGAAAACGTATGTCTGAAGCAAGGCAATTTCAAGGCCTTGTGTCTGGTGAAAGAGAGTGTTTTGCCTTTTTTTTCTCAAGTAAGTGTGACTTGCATGCTGAGGTACGTTTATCAGAAAGGTATATCCCCCAGGGCAGATAGAACCAAGTGGAATTTCCAGGACCATTTAGTCCTACCACCAACATTATGCAACACCCTAATTTTCTATTATTTTTTTTCTTTTTAGCTCCACCACTACTCACATTGAAAAGCTGTTTCAGAATAACCCCACCTGATATTAAAATAGCAGTGTGAAACAGCTTCATGTGTCAAGACAAGACTTGTATTTTAAATTCCTTGATATCCTATTGGAATGAAATTAGTTTCTATCTTTAACACAACATATACTCAAATGAGACAGAAGCATAGATCAATAAACTATATATTTTGTTGGACAAAATATGACAAATTTGAGAACTAAAAAATATCCCAGTACCTAATGTGTGTAATGGAAGGCAACAATACACAGAAATAGCACAGAAGGCAGCACTTGGAATCTAGGGTACATGTAAGTTTCGATATCATGTGTGGATTTTCTACTTGACCTGGTGTTTTTATGAACTGAATAAACAACTTACTGTGACCACTCTTCTATCTAAACTTATATTGTAGAAGTTTTACTGTGAATGTAAAATTCCTCATAATTTGATATTCTAATCATAAAAGCAAAGTTGGATTTATTTTATAATAGTTATAAATGAAAGATAATACTCAATAACAATAAACATCTCCTTCATCTGTCATTCAGAGAATTAAACACATGGGCTGTCTGATGTAGTACTGCTCTATCTCTAGTCCCACTTAGCCTTGTCTGACTCACCAGTGACTCAAATTTGAAAGTAATTATTATGATCACTACCTCTGTTTTTTTTAATAATGCCAGTGAGACAATTACTTCATTTTCTACAGGCTGCTTAAAAATATTTTAGAAACTGTGAGGCAGCAAATTATTTTTCAGTCTGTTTAGTTGTTTGTTTGTAGGTTATCCATTAGCATATCTTTTCACAGAATGTCATCCAGATTTTTGTTGCTTCAAGTGTCACCACAATCCCATGCTCTGTGATTTTGTCCCTCAACTTACTGATTTATTAAGGTGTTGAGGAACAAGACTTAATTTAAGATTTGACCAATGTGTATTCAGAGATTGTTAAAGATTGCTAACAGCTGGTTAAAAATTAGTTGCAGTTGGAAAAAGCCAGCAAAGGCTCATACATGGCCAGTCTAAGACACTTCTTAATTAACTTTATACAACAATAAAGTAATACCGTGAATGCTAATAGAGCTTGAATAAGCAGGATTGTAAGGATATAAATTCAGATTGGAAAAAATTATTTTAGGGAATGTATTTTAATAGATATAAAATATGTGATGCATATTGTATTTTTCTTTTCCCAATCTATTAACTCTAACAATATCCTCTAATAACTTACTTACTCTTACAGCCTTCCTATTCCTCTATTTCCTTATTATCTCAAAACAGGGAAGCTATGTCATAAATTACAGTGTTTCAAAGTACATAGATTCTCTTTATCCTTGTGTTTGAAAGAATTCTACAACTGTGCTGGTTGTTTCATAGATACTTTTAGTAACTTAATTAGTTGTGTTTTCTGACTTTCATAAGTTTGTTTGGATTCTGAGACCAGAAAAAGAGTAAGCCTATCATCTATAGTGAGAATTGTTTATCTACGTTCTCATCCATCAATTTCAACTACCATTGTGTGAGAGCTCATTTTTCCTGCTTTCCTTGCTGCTGTGTGTTACCAGAGTGCCAAGGAGATGGATGATGGTGGCATTAGATTCAGGAAATAGTGAGAGCTCTTTGGCAGCTATTATCTTGCTACTCTAAGATTTGGAGTATATTAGCTCTCACAAAGTTCTTCATTGCCATTCATAAAATTAGTTGCCTTTTTCTAACATGTAAGTGGAGAAAAACTTTGTATCTCAGAAATTATTTCCGTGAAATTTAATGTCCTTCATCAAGGTGTGCCTGTGAGAGCAATCGCTACAGGAGGTACTCCTGTGTAGACACAGAAAATGCCCGTAACTATTTTTTCCTTAAACTTGAAGACTTTGAGAAAGGTGTAAAAAACTGTCTTGTGGGAGCCAGAAAACACAGTTCTGTTTCCTTTCTTGAGATATGAGGCTATAAAAAAGTGAGTTCACCACAGAGTGTTTGCTTTGCTGCTGAAAGTATCAGAGCAGGCGATACATAATATCAACAGACTCTAAATTTAATTTTAAATAGTTTTAATTTTTGTTAGCAAAAAAGATGTTCTTTCATTGCTTCTTAAAGACCACAACTGTCTTCCAGAATCATGATATCTTGGCGAGGTTAAATCTGGTGATGTAAAGCATGTGACATCCAAAGATTTTTTTTTTTATTGTGATGGCTGTTACACACATGTTGAAATAGCACCACATTTTCCTTTCTTTGAATATACTGTGGCTGAGTGCACTCTATTAGAGATCTGAGAGAGAGCCTTTCCTTCTGTCCTTATAATGGCCTGCATCTGGTCTTCTGAATGGGAAGAAATGTCATGCTTTTTATAATGTTAGTTGTGTCAGGTGTTCTACTACAAATTAGCACTGAATGTTGATATGCACTTACAACATTTAGGCATTGATAGCTATTTTCAGGAGGTCTACAGCTGAGTGCCAGTAAATAAACTTGGAAAAAAATGTACTCCATCTGTTAATAGATTACATTCTTCCTGTTTAAAACTCAAATTTGAAAATCCATGAGCTTTTTCCACTTCCACTTAGTGATGGAGTCATACACACCTTCATGATGATCATGATTTCAGTAATTCATTGCATTCTTCAAAGAATATAAAAGTTTCTTTCTGAAAAAGGCCAGTCTAATTTCTGTTTCCTTTTTTAGCTAATGTAACTGTAAAATATACAGATTAAACTCACCAAATTCATTTGCTCCATGTTCAGATTTTTTTTTACACTTTCGTTCTTTTTTTATTGTCTTTTTTATTATATTGAGTTTGAGGGTTTTTTTATTACATTACTCTTTTGCTCTTTCTGGTTTTGTACTAGTGTTTTGAGATTTTTCATCTCTGGGATATAAACTAAACCCTGAACAGACGTGACTTTTCCTGTTTTACATGGATGCCATACCAATTTCAGTAACTTCATGCTGGAAGTCAAGTTCAAGTTCCTTGAAGCCAAGCAGGCCCTCAGAGCAGCATCATGGCAGGCATTTGGGAGCATACTGAGAGTCTGCTTGGTTCTCTGCTCCATCTGCCTCTGTGCAGACTCTTGGCTGCTGGATGCTGCTTCTGTCTATGCCTCAGCCTTAAATACAGGCAGTTATCTTCTAGCAGCTGTTACCAGCTGCTGTATGTTACACTTCACTGGTATTTCTTCACTTGTATATAAAATTACACAACTGCTTTTTTATTTAAGCTGGACTTAACTAACACTAACTAACGATGTTTTAAACCAGAAGGATGTGACAAACTGCACTGAAAATTATTTTTTGAGTAATTCAGGTGTAATGACTCTAATAAACTTATGCTATTACAAGATTTTACTTTATGCTTCTTAATTGTCAAGTAATAAGATGCATTTTGAGATAGGATGCATTTTCCAAAATACATATTTTCCTTTATCCTGAAGTTATTTATGAGTAATGTGGAGAATACTGATGGCTTAATGCAGGAATTATGTCTGAAATGTATAGCCTGATAGTGAATGTGGCCTTTGGCCTTCAATACTATGAAACTCTGAAAATGCTGAAAAATCACTCAGTGAAACTAAGAACAGTATCTAACATGAAGCCAGTTTCAAGTAAGTCTGTCACAAAAGGCATATGACTCATGTTCTAGGAAATTCTCTCATTATTGACTGTAGTAATGCAGTGTAAAAGGGGTGCTCTGTTCTATGCACAGACAGGGAGACACCCTGTAGTACTGGAAGTGAAGGGGAACTTGGTTGTGCTTGGAAGAGGCAGCAGGGTTTAACATGAGCTGGAAACAGTGTGAGGAAGCTGTTGTCTAGCTGGATGCATCATCTGATAGTGTTGGGCAGCTCCTGTGTCAGTGGCCACGGCACTCAGACATCAACATCTCAAAATATTTAAGAGTAAATTAGAAACATAATAACCTGCTAAGCAGTACAGCCCAAAAAATGTATGGAGCAATGAATAAAGAATTAAAAAGTCCTGCTATGATTAAAAAAAAACCAAAAAAACCCCAAGTATTTTTGTTAAAACAGGTATAATTTTTCAGCTGGTATAAATCAATAGTTTAAATGAAGCTGTTCTGATTTACTACAGCTGGATATCTGGTCTGTTACTTGCTAATTTGTGTCAAATGCCTTACTACCATCATCTCCAGAAATACTGAGATCCTTATTTAGAATATGAAGAACTGAGAGAAGTTAGAAAATCTGTTTACAAGATTCTGACCCAACCAACTTCATTGATAACACATGTGACAGAGGTATACTAAATATGGAGGGATGAAAGAAAGAAACCTCCAATGACACATTTGGGAGAAATCCTATAAAGACACATCTTTGTCTTTTTTTACCACCCAAAGGAAAACAAACCCCTCCTATATTCATAAACTATTCATAATGAAAAGGACTCTAATGTTATTAAAACCAGTCTTACCACTGGCAGAAGCATCACAAATCTCATGAAGAGCATTTTTAAACTAAAATACAATTTGAAGAAATAGATTCCTCAGAGTCTGTGAATCAAGTCTTCTGTTACAATGACAATCACAGTGTAAAGACATACAAAAAATGTCATGCCATGGAGCTAATTATTCTCATAATTTGCCTACTGGATGATTTAATATTCCACAGACATAAGAAAATCATGGCTTCTATTTCAGTATTTTGCAAGTTGTCACAAAAGCTTATGAATCTAATTACAAAGTACAGACAAAGCCAGTCGTATTGATGGAAACAATGGTAGTTTGGCTACCCAGCCAAGAAAAAACATACTTACCTGGAGTAAATGGAATATGCAGTGCTTTGTTGTAAAGAAATGAGGTAATTGAAGCCTATATAATTGAAGGGCAAATAAGAAGATAGTATTACTACTGTTTTCTATTACTGTTTTAGCCATTTGAAGTATCTAGATTGCTGTAAATACTGTAAGATTTGATTAGCAGAAAACAGTACCACTCCTGAAATTCTGGTTCTTAATAAAGTAGAGGTGGCCAGAGGCACAAGCATATGACAAGACAGTAATAAACAAATACTGCTTTCATAAATAATCCTATGTGAAGAATTATGTTGTGACAATTGCCTTATTTTGCAATAATATGATAGAGATTAAAAAATGTATACAGGGCTTTCCATTGTAAGTAGTTGAACTCCATGTCAGTAGGATTTGAGACAATGTCTATAATGTCAGCTCAGTGAATTTTCTGCAGAGCTCCTTATTATCTAACGTAATGACATTTAACATTAAATAGAAGCCAAATGAGTAGTTTGATTCCATTGTTTAAAAGTGATGTTCATCAGTCCTGCATCAAAAAGCCCAAAATTCAAGTACTGAAGAAAGTGTGATGATTATAATTGTGAAGTTTTATTTTCTTAAGGAAATTACTCAATGCCTAGAGTGCCCAGGAAGTTTGATGAAGTGATTCTGAAGAACTTGTCAGTTTCCTCTTCCAAAATAAAAAAATTGAGGAAGCTGAAGGGATTCATAGATGAAATAAAAATACTGCTGAGCAGTGGGATTCTGAGAGGAAGAAGAATAATGACTTTAAATTTCTCAGTTTCTAGATTAAATTAAATTATCAATTTCATTATTTTCCTGAATGCATATTTGTCATTTCTTATTTTATCACTATGGGAAAGTTGCATTACTATCATTTTTTCTAACATTCTCAAAAACAACATGAGAAATAAATTGTGATAATTTAAATACAGCTAATTGTGATATATGTTGCCAAACAATGGGAAATCTTATTTTAAGCTTATTTTTGTGCCAATAATAATTTGAAATCAGGTACTGCTGCTTAGATGACATTTCGGAATCTTGCTAATCTCAGGTGATTATTTGTTCATGCAGTTTGACATAGTTTGTGGTCTATTCTGGCCCTTAGGAAAATACTGCAGAGCAGTGACAAGGTGCATTGATAAATGAACATACTGAGGCTTGTAGAATGATTTCTAAAGCTGTTACTCACTCCATTTTCTCACATGACACTAATTCTGACCATTTAAAAACTGATGCAGCTTCTAAATAATTACATTTGGGTTAGCCATTCTGTACCTGTTCATGGTCAACGAAGTAAGGCAGTGAAAGAAGCATTAGAAAATGAGCTCTTCAGATCTTATCTTTTGGTTTTCTTTAATTTTGTGTCATAGAAATTTGTGTGTTTGTTTTCAAGTACTTTGAATAACTACTTATTTGGCTTGTTTTGGAAAGTAAATCTGTTTAGGCCTGGGATACAATCTTGTTCAAATCACAGTAGATTTTAATTTTTTTTTTTAAAAATAACTTTCATGAAGATAAGAAGCCATACCCATTTAATATCTCTTTGTATCCAGTAAATTAGAAACCAGGTATTCTCAAGTATAATTCCAGCTCTTGTTCATGAAGCTTTTTAACCTTGATGCATTTTGTGCTAACTACAGCCAGAAAAAAAAAGGTTCTAATCAGAAGGATTTTAAAGGAATTGTATAGCTTTGATTTGTTTGCTTCTGTGGGACTTCACCTTTTTTATCCCCACAGTCTTCTTTCTTTTTTTTTCTTGTTCTTTCTCCACTTTTCTTCTCCTTCCTTTGCTTCTTTTTTTTTTTTT
>VXAC01002372.1:13325-97922 GCA_013399225.1 Rhipidura dahli | reverse complement strand
TTTTTTTTTTTTTTTTTTTTTTTTTTTTCCCTGGCTGTGGTTGCTTGGCAGCAGGATAATTGCTGTGGTTTTGTGCATTTTGCATTTTTGCCTCTCCATTTAATGGGACCATATTGGCTTTCTCTCTTGTTGGTACACTGTGGGTCAAGTGTAGGCGTGTGTGTGCTTTACAGATTTATCCCCATCATTGCAAATGTCTGTCCATGGTGTTAGTAGCTGGTAGTTTTGTCTGAGGGACACTTCTAGCTGTAATTCTTGAGGGCAAATCACTTTTTGTTTCTTTTGTTCATTTATAATGAGAGACTGAAATGGAGCTTAAATAATTCCTTCAATGAAAACACTAACCAGACTCTGCTATTGTGGTTGTTTAAGAACTGAAAATAATTAGCACAAACCCACATTTCCTTCACAGAGTTTTAAAAGAAGTCAGGACATTACCATTAAGATAATAATGAATTCAGTCTCTGTGGAAAGGCGAGGAGGAAAGAAAAAAAGATTAAATATATTTCAAGACTTGCAAAAAGATTTCTGGTAGGAACATTTCACCATAGAATAAAACATTCCCTTGGGAAATACACTGCTATTTGGGTTTGCATTTTAAGGCACTCTGTGAGTATCTTCAGAGAAGCCAAACAAGAATCTCCTTCTCTCTTTGAAAATTTTAAACCTACAAACCCACTACAAACAGTAGCCAGTTTCCTAAGAGACTGGCTGTTAACTCAGAAACTATAATGTCATCACTGTTTGGAAAGTCTGGAATTGGAAAGAAATATTGCTGATAATCAAGTCTCAGGAAAAATTTGTTTTCCACGGGGGTAAATCTTTTTTATGGTTTTTTGTTTTTCTTGTACAACTTTTCCTGCTCAGGACATGCAGTCCTACTTTGAACTATGAGAAGGTATTGCAGTAGTAAAAACTGTTGGCTTAAAATTGTTTTAGTTCATAAATCTAGTCAACCCTTTCTTCCTTTTGAAAGACAGTTAGCAACCTGAGAATCAAAGTCATAAAATCTAAGGATGGTAAGGCAAGAATGTGTTATTAACTATCCATGAAAAGAAAACTTGTGAAACTGACCTCTAAAGGTTACCTTAAAAAAAAATGGCATAAACAAAGAGAACTTCCCTCCAAACCCTACTTACAGGAAAGACAGAAAGAAACATGCTGACAGCTTTTAGCGTAGCCCTGGGACACTCTCTTCCACCTTCAGCAGAGATGTGAACCTTTGCCAAGGGCAGTAAAGAATTGAAGGTGAAGAACTGACCACAGTTAATAGGCTGAGAATCTGACTGCTCTCTTAGGCTCTCTGTATTTACTGTGACTGCGGGAGAGTTGTGTGTACAACCACCTGAGTATTCTTCTCCCCTCCCCTTTATGGTAATAAATATTTCCTGTATAGTGACACCACTCCAGCATACAAGTAGTGGAGAGTGATTGTCCAGCATACCTGTAATGGAGAGGCTCGTATGAAAACTATCTACACTCACATGAGCACATTTGTCACAGAGCTATGCACTGGGACTGTCACAGGACATTAAGCACTGGGAGCTTAATGTCATCACATGTGGATGACTTATTAAAATAGCCTCCAATTTTCTTTAACTTTCTAACAGTGGCCTAGAAATTAAATATCTCATCTAACCTCAAAAAAATGAAAGAAAAATAAAAGTTTTGTTGTTTTGTCCTTGTTGTTTTGGCAATAAAACCATTTGCTGGAACTAATACAAAGAAAATTAAATTTCAAGGAAGGGAAGGGACTTTCTGTGGGGAGACCAGATGTGTTCACAGCTCTAGGGTCCAATCTGTGAGACAGAAATTATAAAAGAGAAAGAAAAATCTAAGTTAGAGCTGTTGCTACCTCCATCCAAATACCAGATTTTTATTTTGGGTTCTACCTTATCGCTCACATGAATTCTTCTAGTCTTCAGTTTAAAGCAAGATTTGACTCCATGACAGCAAACACTTCAAATTTTAAACCCTATTACAAATGCATTGACACTATCTCTCTGTTTACTTGACTATTTCCCTATGGAGACTTAGAAAATTAATTTGGAAAATTCTGAACTTTTCTGAAGCATATAATAAGGAAACATAGCACTTGGAGAATGATGTCCTTAATTAAATAGGGTAGTATCTCCTTTAGGATGTATTTCTCCTAAAAACATGGAGTGCTCATATGCAAGAAATTCCCAGAAGGTGACATGCAGAATATGTTTTAAATTGTGCATAGCTTTCTGGGTCTCCATGGAGGAATGAAATGTGTTCAGAATCATTAACAGTGGCAGAATTGGGCTGTAATTTTTCTGCATATCTTAAATTCTTACATGGACTTTGGTAAAGACAAACAGCTTATAGAATTTAGATTTGAGTCAGACTATAATTGCTTCTGAATTTGGGATCTGGTGCTGGACTTATACCCTCCTCTATCTACCCCTCTTCTAATTTCATTTAGGAGAATAAAGAAATAGAAAATTTGGATCAACACTGCAGCAGAAAACCGTGGTAGAATTTATAAGGCACTGGTAATAATTTTCTTATTTCAGAATTCCCTGTGAGATTTTGTTAAACAGTTTCTTGAGGCAACAGGGGTAGGAATCAAGTTTATTTGACAGCTAGCCGCTGCTTATACTCACTTTGAGTCTTCTGGGATGCCTTTCCTTCTTGCATGATTGGCAGGGCTGGAGGATGCAGTAAAGCTCTAGTCACTCATATAAAAGTGCGCCACTCTTTATCTTAGACGTGTGGGTAGGAAGGTGGAATGTTGTTCTTAAGTTTTATGGAGAGTGATTCAGGGTTGAAATACATGTACAAGTTTGTTATGGTGTTTGGAGTGCAGTTTAGACTAAAAAAAGGCAATGTACAATGACTTGGCTTGTTAAAAGCTTGCATTCCTCATCCCTCACTATAAATGTCACTGCTACCCTTTCTGATATTTAATACCTTAAATTCTGTCATGTTTCCTGTTTTAATTTGTTTCTGTCAAGAAAATCAAGAGATTCATACTGCTAGTTAGCAAAGTAATCCTTCTTCTCATTGTCGAAACACTGTAGACTTCATGGTAAAAAAAAAAGCAAACTTAAAGAATCTGATATTTTAAACAAATTAATCAGAAGTATTTTTAATAAACCAGTACAATTTTTTTTTACTCTAGGTTTGATGTTAATGATAATTTTCTGTATGCTTTAGACTTTGAAAATAAAAAAAGCTTCAACTGAGCAACTGTCACCTTGAAACTACTCCTGGAATTAAATGGTTAATTATAAATATTTGAGGCCACGTTTGATATTTCTGCTTTGTGTGTGGTGTACTTTGAAATTCCTTATCTGTGCTGAGAAAGGTGATATTAAAGGTACCATGATTATTTGCATCAGATTCCAGGCATGTATTGTTATTCCTATGACTTATGAATTCAGCACAGTATTACTATTACACCTTGCTAACAAAAATTATTAGTAGTTTACTTTATTGCTGGTCACAGCAAAATTAATGACGCTAGTTCCATGGGCAAGCAGTAATAAGGTGCAAGAAAACTTACACAGTGTTAGCTGGGATGCATACATTCATCCTCTGTTTTGTGTTGGGTCTTGTGTTGGGTCTTTTATTTTCTAATTATGTATTTGTAAGCCTGATTCCTCAAAGATTTCTGCTGTATGGACTCACACCACTGGAACAATTCATGTTCTAATTAATGGTTTACATCGATTCAAGAGAGATAGAAACTGAGCTAAAGTGAGAAAATCATATTGCTTAGGTATTTGTTGTAATTTTCTCTCATCAATTTCATAAAAGGTTCCTTTGCAATGTCAGTTGAGTACCTGAATATCCACATATCTTCCTCATGCTGAGAAACTTATATGATATTATTTTGATTTTCATGTGCACTAGTGAAAACTCATTTACAATGTTGTTTGCAAATTCTTGAAAAGCCACATAATGACACTGATTACTGCTGCTGCTCCTGAAGGTCAGGTTTCTGTCAGGCTGCTCTTTCTTTGTATGGTTTGCTCACTGCTTAAGAAAGGCTACTTCAGATTATTTCTGGAGATATTTTCTAAGCTTGCCTGATCATAACTGAATGAAGGTAGGTGAGAGATATGGTGGCTGTGTTATGCTGAAAATAGGTTTCCTAAAGAGAATGAAATGGTCATACATATGAAACCAAGACTTCAAGGAACACTTGAAAAATAGAAAACAGTCATTCAGGACATTGTTCCTATTTACTGACATTCGTCTTTAATGGATTGATTCCAGCTCTCTCAGTAAGGATGACTATATTCTATTTAAACTAAGTTTTATCAGATGATGTCTCAGTTAAAGAGAACCCAGACTGAACTTCTGCTCAAAGCAGAAAAGTATGTTATATGAATCAGACAGAGAATAACCTTCTTTAGATGACGACGTATTTTTCAGTCCTCTTCATTTTTTTCAAGACTTTATCATTCATAGATGCTAAATTAAAAGAAAAATAAATCATTCTTTCATTCTGCTCTTCTAGGTGTTTTTATCTCTCATCTTCTTCCTTCATCTTCAGTAGCCCAATGTTTTTTTTTTGACCACTTAGCTCTGTCTTTTCTTTCTGAATAGTGCCTCTGACGTTTATTTTCCACCTATGTAATTAGAAGTAGTCAGAGAAAACATGTTGATATGGTAGACAGTCAAGTTTTAAAGATTGCCAATAACTTATTGAGATTATTGATATTGCATCTGCTTTCTTTATCAAAAGATTTCATTTATTTTGAAAGACTGGAATTTTAATAACAGGAAACTGACTGCACTTATAAGGAAAAGAATTTTTGGAATGTGGGTATATTTTTATAGGAACAAAATAGGAGGGTGAATCATTGGTGAAGAAGTGACTCCTTACTTTGTAATTTGATTTCTGAAATTAGTAACACAAGGACAGGCTAGATTGATGGGACAAGGCCAATGGCATGATATTCAACAAGGCGTAGTGCCAGGTCCTGCACTTGGGTCACAACAAGCCTAAGCAGCACCACAGGCTGGAGCAGAGTATCTGGAAAGCTGCCCACAGGAAAAGGACCTGGGGGTGCTGCTGACAGCAGCTGGACATGAGCCAGCAGTGCCCAGGTGGCCAAGAAGGCCAGTGGCATCCTGGCCTGTACCAGCATCAGTGTGGCCAGCAGGACCAGGGCAGGGATTGTCCCCCTGTACTTGGCACTGGGGAGGCCACACCTCAAATCCTGTGTTCAGTTTTGGATCCTTTGTGACAGGAATGACATTGAGGTGTTGGAGCATGTCCAGAGAAGGGCAGTAGAGGTGGTGAAGGGTCTGGAGCATAAGGAAAGGGGTCAGAGTAGCTGAGGGTATTTAGCTGGAGAAAAGGAGTCTCAGGGGTGACTTTATTGCTTTTTACAACTTGACAGAAGGTTGCAGTGAAGTGGGGGTCAGTCTCTTCTCCAGGTAGCAAGCAATAGGATAAGAGAAAATGGCCTCAAGGTTTGCCAGGGAAGGTTTAGATTAGATACTAGGAAAAACTCATTATGGAAGAAGTTGATCAGCATTGGAACTGGCTGCCTAGGGACATGGTTGAGTCACCATCCCTGGAGGTATTTAAGACATGTAGATGTGGCACTGAAGGACTTCATTTAGTGGTGAACTTGGCAGTGCTGGATTAAAAGTTGGACTAGATAATCTTAAAGGTCTTTCCTAATTTAAACAATTCTATGATTTTATAATTTTATCATTAGATTTGCTGATCACAAGTGTTCAAAATCACAAGGAGAGGCTATTATTTCAAAGTAAAATAAAAGACCAGATTTCCTTTCTTGAAGTAACTTCTACTGTTTGAGCATTTTTTGCCAATCTTGAGTTAAAACATTTTATTGAAATATGAGCTATTTCAAGATCATTTTTATTTTCAAGATAATGATTTGTCCAAAAAGAATACATGTCTGTAACAAAGCTTCTTTTTCTTTGGGGCGCATGCATGTTTCTTCCTCAGACACCCCTGAGGATGCTTCGTTGCTATGACTCAATAATACAATAATAAAATCAGTGGGTGTATCTCTCAATGTTATCCATAAGACGGGAAGCTAACTATAAATTTTAAGACACCACTTCTGTAAAATTATTCCTTTTATGGGATGGTCTTTTTTTTTTTTTTTTTCTTCTTGCCTTCTTTTTTCAAAAAAAAAATTAAGATTTACAGCAGAGGATCTCAAAGCAACTGGAACAATTAGGTGCCCTCTATTTCACTACTAGAGGCAAGAATTTTACATCAAAGAAAAAGTCTTTTGTGTTTAGGGCATATAATTTGGATTCAGGGACTCAAATCTTCACTTCATAGAAAGATATTCCCATCCCCCCTGTAAGTTAATCAGATCTTCTTCTAGTCAGCCCATTTATGATTGCCCTGGCTTCACAGAAGCTCTGATCTCGGTTCCTATCTGACAGGGAGAACTGCCTCCTCCCAAAAACCAGTATCAACTCACTTGTAAGGAGTGCAAAGCAAATCTGTACTTCATTCTCCCACTGGACACTACAATGTCATGTTACTCACAGGCCCTTTGAACTGAGCTAGAATAAGTAGAGACAGCTTACCTATGGCACCTGGCTATAGAGAGGGATGAATAGAAAAAATAGTCATAATAAAAGCAGCAGACCATGGACTTTGCTCTTAGTAAAATATAGTAATTGCAGCTCTTTTGAGTAATAACAGTCCATTTTTAAGTACTGTGCTTATATGAGTAAGGAAATATTTATCCACTGTTCCTGATTATTTTACATTATAGTATCTCATATAGTATCCATCTCTGAGATGGAGAAACAGAAAAAGATACTTTTCTGGAACATAAATCAGAATCTCATACAAATAAATTATTTACGGTAGTTGCATTTGCCTAATTCACACTAGTGTTGCCGTCGCTATTGTCAAATATTTTCAATACAAAGTATTCTTACTTAGTCATTTTGATAAAGCATACTGTTCTCTCAAACTGAATGGCCTTCCAAATATGCTGTAAAGTGCTGGTAACTGAAAAATCAACAAGGTTTCCAGAGATAATATATCCTTATTCCTGGTTGTTAACAATTTTTGAGGATATTTCACCTGTATAAGAATTTGTTAGCATCAGTCTAATGAAGCAACAGTGTTCTGACATGCTCCAAAACCCTCCCTGATATTTCACTGGTTTCCAACACTTTAAGTTTATGTTATACCTAAAAAAAGTTCTTTGACTTGAACAACCAAAGAAAAATTGGATGTGAGAGCTTGAAGAATGATGTGGATTTGTTTTCATTTTTTATTTCTGAAACATACAAATATATATATGTCATTTTACCCAGGGCATTTTGATAGGAATTGGTTCGTCAATCACTGAAGTAACAACATCTTTCTCAGGTGGCTTATATATATTCCTAAAAACACTAGATATAAAGTTAGTTTAAATGATTTTGAATGCATGTGCATATTGGAGTTTTCTAGCCAAAGTACTAATAATTTTTTTTTCAAAGTTTTGAGTTCTTTATTCTTATGATAGAGCAGTCAAAATGCTGGACAAACATGATCTGTTTCATGAAGTAAAAATACGATTTAAATATTAACTCATTTCACAAAAGTCTTATAAACTACAGGTATGAATAACAACATCAAAGCTTCTTTCACAACAGAATTTCATGTAAATGGAAATTGTTTATTAACTTACTGACACTGTTTAAATGCATGTCAATGTTCTCATTAATGGCAATGATGTCTGGTTAGAACAAGCGTAGTAGGGGAAGACAGAGGACCATTAACTGGGCTTTTAATCTTCCAGTCATATTTTTCTGGATATTAGGATCATGTCTATGACAGAATTAAAATTTTGCATTTCCTAATGTCATGTTTTCCTTCTAGATTTTTGGAGACCAAAATCAAGGAGCAGTTTTCCTACGTGAATTTACATTGATTCGGAGAGAAAGTCTTCACGATGATTTCCTATCTGATTTGCTGAATAACCACAAAACAGAAGACCCGGTAGGAATCTTCTATTATTCCAAAACATTTTATAAGAGATGATTGCATAAATACAGATTTTTTTTTTAGTAGATCTTTCATTGTGCTTCATTAATTAAACTAACAAAATTAGATTTTTTAACATAAAAGTGTTACCCTTAAAAATATTGGAAATTCCATGTAAATAAAGACTCGTTCATAGGGAGGGTTCATGGGTGTCAATGCCTATGAGGTTTCATTATTTAAAGACAAACTTTTTCAAAAGACACACAGATTGGTCTTTTGCTTTCTGATGGTAATTTTTCTTATTCAGAATTTTGGCACTCTAATTTGTTACTGTTGTTTGCTTTGTACATGCAAAGGGAGATTATCTTCCATTAAATAGGAATGAGTAAAGATAACTTTTTAGGTTATGTAAAAAAAATAATTCTTTGAAAGGAATAATTTTATTAAATGAACCAAGAAATCTAACTAACAGGGAAAACAGTTCTATGAAAAATATATTTTCATGCTCTTCTCTGTGTGCCTGGCAAGGTATTTATTTCAGGTCTGAAGGATTTCATGTTCTCTAGCAGCTGATATTTTTGAAGAAAAGTATTTAGAATTAAATAACTTGAGAATCATGCTTAATCAGTCTTTAATATGACATGATACAAGCCAGCTGATTTTAAACTTCAGCAAATTTGCCCTAACAAGATGATTAAGGGACTAGACCATGTCTCTTACCAGGAAAGGCTGAGGGAGCTGGGCCTGTTCAGTCTTAAGAAGAGATGATTGAGAGGGGACCTATCAATACATGCAGGTATCTCAGGGGAGGGTGTCCAGAGGATGGATTGGTGGTGCCAAGCAATAGCACCAAAGGCCATGGGCACAAACTGATGCACAGCAAGTTCCACCTGAACATGAGGAAGAACTTCTTTACTGTGCAGGTGACCGAGCACTGGCACAAGTTGCCCAGAGAGGTTGTAGAGTTTCCCTCCCTGGAGATATTCAAGAACTGTCTGGGCACAATCCTGTGCTGCATGCTCTGGGATGACCCTGCTTGAGCAGGGAAGTTGGACCAGATGGCCCACTTTGACTTTCAGTCTTACCTCTTGTATGAATTTGTAAACTTTTAGGTCTGATTTTTTCAAGAGCTGATACGCCTTGATGTCTAACAGGCTGTGGTTTAACAGAAGCAGTGGCTCATTAGCATCTGATATTACCATGAATTGGTGATGCATTTTAGGGATTAAATACTTTATAGGATTGAGTATTTATTTACTCTTTAGGGTAGAGTGATCCTAGAAATTTATGTTGGCGCAGCCATGCTTAACCCCTTTTTAATCAAATTTTAACTTTCTTAGGTTATCGTTCTTCGTGTGTGAGGGAATGTTATCCAATTATCACTGGTGGGAGTGTGAGGAGCTAGGACTGAAGAAGAACGAGGTGGATGTCTTTTGATAAGTCTTGCTCCTCAGGTCAAAGAAACTAGTTAACAAAAGTAGTGAAGGTATTAAACAATCCACTGTGGTTTTGGGGAAACCCATCTGCTCTCAGACAAGTTGTCCTTAGTGCTTTACTACTGCTAAAGGAAATTTGACATCAGTCAAAATCAACATTTTGTTCTACCATTTTGGCCAATTTTAAAGCCGTTTGGGATTTTATTGAGCAACTGCTTTGCTGCCAGAATGCCTGTAATTGTTCTTTAAAACAATTTATTTTCTGTAGTCCAGAGAAGAAAATGGCACTTCATTACAATTCTGTCAGTACTGGTACCAGTGATTTATTGTTTTCCCAAGTTGTGCTGGTCATATGCATGTTTATGAGTGTTTTATGTTCACACAAGTAGAAAGTACGCTGCAAAACATGCCTAGATTTCACTTCAAGGCAGTGGTTTCTTTTCTTTTTTTTAATTAATTTCACAGGGACCCTGTGACATTCCTGTGATCTTCTTTCTGTGCAGTTATTAGTGCTTGAGAACACATCTACACTGAACAGTGCCCAGTAAATATGACTTTGCAATCTTCATTTACATATGACTTACAGATCTTTACCAACCTCATCTCTCTGTGATACTGTCTTTTACTACTGAAGCAAATAATGTTTTCTCTGCATGACTGATTTGGTAGGCAACAGGTAGTATGGGAGAACTTGAAATAACTTTTCGGTATTTTGCCTGAAATATTTTAAATGTCTGTGACTTGCTCACTGTATGTTATGTAGTCTGTTTGAAAGACAGGTACTAGTTTATACCAGGGCTTTTCTTTAGCACTTCTTCCAAAACTTTACTTAGTGAATTCACTTTACTAGTTAATTGGTTTTCCAAAATCTCTTTAGTATATACAGAATATAGTTTCCATTTTATGGATGTGGATTCAAAGGTTCATAGACATTAAGGTCAAGAACATCTACTTTTCTTGAGTGCTCTGAGACAGAAGGATCCATTTTTTTCAATTTACTTCACATAACACAGCATTAAGTTGAGAGAGGAACTATTGACCACAAATGTAATCATGACTGTTCATCATCTTTGTCTATCAACAGGTAAGGCATCTACAAATCAAAGTACACGATTATCAAGGTATCCAAAAAAAATACTGCAAGCAATTCAACTGTAGTGATACAAAAATTGTTACAGAAGCAGACATAGAGTATAATTTTCCAGAAAAGAAAGCACAAATTGTGTTTCAGGATCAACCATTCTCAATTCATAGGACCAATCCTTTTTTCCCCATAATTTCCAGTGAAATAGTGGTGTATCTAATGAGAAAACCTATGTAAAACTGCTTTCGTAATGAATGAAACAAACAGCCTCTTTTATAATTGTTCCCCAATAAATCTCCCACTCTGGTTCTTTTTAGAAGTCCTGTGACTCACATAAGGTAGGCTTTTCTGTTTGCATCTTTTCAAAACTGGTGTGCACACAGAGCCTCAGTGAAAGCTGGACAGCTAGTGTTTTAATTATCATTTAAAAAGTCTTTAAAATTTGTGTTTTCCCTTGATGAAGACATGAACTGACTTGGTGCTTTCTGAGAAAATTCAGACTGGTGATCCATATTTTAAGTTATCCTCTGAAGTATATATCTTCACTCCTCTAAAAAAGACCATGTTACCTCTATTTTTGTGTGTAGCTGAGGGCATCCAAAATGGTTGATTCACTTCTGATGTTGAGAACTAATATCCCCATAACTCCACAGCTGTTTGAGTGAAGATGTGTACTTCAGAGGCACCAGATGAGTCTTTAACAGTATGAGAGAATGGCCACAATCAGCAAGCAGACTTACCTAGCTTCTGGGTGTATGCATTAAAAGCTGTTAGCAGTGATGCTGTATTAATGCCTTGCAATTCCCTGCAAAAGTTAGAGGGATCAAAAGAGCTTTTGTTTTCTAGTAACCAGTTACTTAAGATGTTTAGTGAGGAAATACACTACCTGCTTGTAAGGCAGTTTTAAGCAATTGTATGCAAGGTTGTGTTACAAAGTACACGTTAGCCAAAGTATCTTGGATTGTTATATTCAGTCCAGTGCCAAATGGGCTTCCTATGTAAAGGCTTTATCTTGGTCACTGAGATGACTCACAGAAATGCTTTCCTCATCTTTTCATTATATTTCCAACCTTGCAGAAAACATGATTTAGCCACTTAATACTCCAGCCATTTTTTCTTATTTTCTCTTTCAATATGAGCACTAAACCCCAAGCTTATTGGTATAGCTCCATCATCATTTTTGTCTGGAAGAAAATTACTAGAAGCCAGAGGAGGGTTTATATTTTCATAACTTTCTGTCTAATTCAAAGTCAATAGCTGAGATTACACTAACAAAATTATTTAAAGGAAGCCCGTGAGGTACATTTCACACTTTCTAAGCTATGGTGGTTTTCCTTCTTCTTCTGGAAAAAAAAAAAAGAAAAAACTTTAAGAACTTGGGGAAAATAATTTAAAATATAATTGATTTAGACAGAAAACTTAAGGTTCAGGAAATTCCTGGTTTAAAGAATGTCTCAAGGATTATATGCCTAAAGTTTTTGGGCAGTTCCTATTTATGTGTTCCTGCAAGTCAAGGATGATACTTTTGGGTATTCAGGAATTCTGAGGTAACTCTATAAAAAGTATCTGTTTCACTGAACAATTGTTTAAAAGCTCAGATTAAATCCAAAAGTTTCTCTACTGGGTCTGATTCTGAGATAGTTATTGACTAGAATTTCTCTCCATCATTATGAAGAAGAAAAGCAAGCTGTGTAAAACATGCAGAAAATGTAGATGTATATCTAAACTTCTTTCCCAGTTCCTTCTGATATTTAGAATGTATTGCTTGTGTATTTTAGATGGAAGGGTTAATTTTGCCAGAGTATAAATATCATGAACATTTTATTTATTCTGGTTTTTTCCCTTTGTATTTTGAATCATTTATGTGTAGCAGCACATTGTACTCTAAATATCTTATGTATAAATGTAGAGGACCCTCAGCCTGTTGACTAAGGAATTTCCAAACTTCTCAGCTAAAAATCACGTATCTCTAAATTGTTATAAAATGGTGCTGCAGAATGCAGATTTGAGCTCCTCGTGGATGGGAAAGCACCAGACCACGGGAATTGCAGGCTCTGCCCCATGCAGCTGCTGACATGACAGATAAAGAATAATCCTTGGACGATAGGAGGAGCTCTCCTCTGACTAGCCTTTCCCTTGTATTTGCTTTTTGTTGGAAAGAAATCTCTCTGGTGCAAGTTAAGTCAGTCCTATGTATGCTGCTGCTGCTGATCCAATTACTTGAAAATCATTATTTTGTCCTGGCTAAACTATAATACTGACCTAAGTATTTTGGAGCATAATCCAGAGCTGTCTTATTTTTACTTGCTCCCAGAGACCAGAAATTATTTTAGATTATTTAAGATTATTTGTTATTTTCTCTGGAAAATAATCCCCTCAGAGAGATCTGAATCACAATGTTTTGGAATGTTTGTCAGTTATAATAATTGCTACTTTTTTCTTCTAATTGAAATTTCCTTAAGATAAAAGTTTTTATCTTAAAGGTTTACCTGCTTTTAACAGGAAAAGTATTAATCATGTTCAGAGATATGTGGATCATTTAAAACAAAAGTTAGGATGGACCACTGGCATTTGCCACTTGCCTTAAATCTAAGTGTCTACAAGTACTCAGATACCAAAAGATTTGAATACACTGTTGTCCATCTTTCTGACTGCCTCTAAATAATTTCATCCATTTAAAAGTAGAAACATGATCGTTGAGTTTTTGGATCCCTACAACTGTTCCTATATTTTTTCTTTTAGAACGCCAATGAATGCACCGGTACTCATAAAAAAAAAAAAAAAGAAATAATAATTCAAAATTACATTCCAAATCCTTAAGTCCAGGTCCCACAGCTGCTGCCAAGATTGTCCCATGACTGAATCGAGTGCTGGTGTTGAGACAGAAGAAAAGGAAGCCATTTTTAGAAAGACTGAGTTGTAAGCCTTGCCCACATTAGGAAGATGAAAAATTGTAATACAACCAAGCCATTGTTTGTGTAATGATACAGAACGCTGTTTGGTCTACCACAGTACTTATACAGAGTTAAATTTATGCATATCTGTCCCTGATAACTCTTCAGTTCTACAACTGAAAATTTTCCTAGAGTCTATCAGATTAAATAGCTTTTCTGTTTGCCTCACTGAAATATTGGAAGCTCTTTTTTCATGACACTGTTTCCACTATATATGAGCATAATTCAAAAAGCTAGTAGCTTGTTATGCATTAATACAATATGTGGATGTTCACTATGTTTGGAAGTCTCGCTTCTGTGCTTTAATAGAAGTCTTTTGAAACGTGGTGTAAATTGTTCAAGAAGAAAATTAGTTTAGAATAGTTATTACAATCAAAATATGTATAAGTCTAGCTTTTCAAAGCAAGCACACAACATCCCTGTCTTACAACGTGTTGCTTCATCAAAAAGGGCAATTCCTCTTTTTTATGTAATTGGCAAAATTTATGTAATATGTTCTATGGAATTTATTAACAACATCAGGTGAAGGGTAGGCATCAAGTAGGTGAAAGAGTAATATAAAAGGTCTCTAGCAAGAAAGACAGGATACTGACGTGAGATATTCCAGACTTCCTCTTTTACCTGAGATTGTGAATTTCACCTTGTATTGCTCTACAGAAGGCAAAACATGAGTGTAAAGAGCTGTAATCTTTTAACAGCTGCTGATGATTAAATGTATCATCATTAAGTAGCTCATTTAAAGGTTTTATAGGAAGGTACTCCTTTTTGTTGGACTTAGACGACATTCTTGACTAAGAATACCTTTTTCTACTGCTGCTCAGATGTTTGTGGCTTTCTGAGTTATAAATATTAACTGATCATGCTAGTGAAAAAACCTGATTTTATTGTTTTCGGTGTTTGCAAATTTACAATTCATCATTCTTTCATAATTCTGTGTTAGGGCTGGTATGTCTTTAATGTTCTGTTAGTTTTCTTTCTTTGTGAATATGTAATAGATATGCCATATATGGCTGATTGCAGGCCTGTGGACCCCTTTGTCAAGAGTATATGCCTATCTAGGTGCCATGTTTGCAACACAAGTCTCAGCAATCCAAAGTAATGTAGATTTAGCAAATGCTCACTGATCAATTGTTTGAAACAGATTAGAGGAACAACTTACAGATTATTCTTCCAGCTTTGCCTTTTCAGTAGTTTCAAAGAGTCTTCCAACTATGGCCTGAGATATCTCTAGGTTCACAGGCTCTTTACGAGCACTTCTCTTGCTTTCAAGGTGCACAGAGCTTTCTTAGCTCCACTGAATACAGACAGAGTTTGTGATTAGCACTGCCTCTTTCGGTCCTACAGACTCTGCCTGCTGTCCTCCACCCCTGGTTAATGCCTCTCAGCATCACTATAGATGAAAGGACAGTGCTCATTCACGAGGGCTCAGGCTACCTCCTGAAAATGAGGGTTGTACAGTCCCGCCTAAGGAGCTTTGACTGTCTAAGAGAGTTAACACAGTGAAAGGATTAGAGAATATTAGAAATGCTTAAGCTTCTTCCTTTTTGGGCCACACTAAATTATGCAAGAGTATTATTCCTAGAAAAAGTAAACTACTGAAAAATTGCTGTCTGGGTTCAGACTCCAAATTTAGTTTTCAGACCTAAAAGTAGGTCTGTATGCCTGTGTATTTCCTGGCTGTCATGTGGGCCATAGCCTGGCCTGATTTTTTAAGTTGCTTCTGGTCTAGGACACTGACAAAGGGTTTTGGAAACTCCTGCCCCTGAACTAGGCAGTAATTACAGTGTCAGCAAAATGCACTAATGGGTATAGAGATTACAACAATTATCAGAAGGCTTAGATTCCAACATTTTCATTGCCAGTGTAAGAAAAATATGTTTGTCTAGGTCTCCTTTCCTTTTCTTTTGCTTGTTTTATTATTTAACTACTTGAGTATTTATTTATTGAGGATGTTAATGTGATTCTGTGATCCTTATCTCATGGTTGCCATAAAGCTTACAGTGATGATATTAAATAACATACAGTTTTATAAATGGGTTTGTACAACCATGCCTATAGACAAAGTTCATATATTTCCCTGCTTATATAAAGAAACCAACAAGTGAGTTTCTAGATCAAAATAAATGCAGGTCAGAATTGATTGCTTACTTGCACAGCTGTATTGTCATGTTTACTCTGCTTCTAATATCTAGATTTAGAATTGTAAGTACTTGAATAGCTAAGAATGGATGACTGTAGAATCAGAATAAATCCTGAGTTGCTCCCCCTCCATTGCATTGATAAATAAGCACAATATGGTTTCAATAAACAATTGCCACATACATCAATTGTATCATGATGAATGTGTTTAATTTCTTGGCATTTTTAATTAATATTCCATATTTTTCTTATTAAGTTCTTATTTGAAGGTTAGTTACATTCAAGTCAGCTTCATTTTTGTTCTTCCGTGGTTTCCATGGCTCCTCTTCCTTGTAGCTTTCAGATTAGCAGTGCAGGCCTCAATCCAAATAGGTTGGCTGTACTCCACTGGAACTTCAAACAAGATGTTCATCAGTCTGATCATACCAGATTTTTTGCAGACTTTTGAAGAAGCAAGGTTGTTGGTAGATTCTGAAAAGCAAATTTATCAGAAAAAAATCTCTTACAGGATATAGGACATATATCCAACCTTGAAATGACAATCCATTGTAATGTTTTTTTCTGCTATGAAGAGGCTGTTACTAGAGTGTGCTTTCAAAACAAAGGAATCTATTTTATGCCTCATTTTTTACAATCTTCTATGCTTACTATAACTCGTCCAAAAACTTAGCATTCTACAGAGAGATTACTTTTTGAATAAGAAGATTATTTCTGTTCCACGTAGATTTTCACTCTGTGTCATGCTTACCTGACCTCCTTCAGTAGCAATGTTTCTTCCATCTTCCACTGTTAGATTAGTGTGTGCTCTGAAACAGTATTCTTTTCTGGACATGAATGTACTGTGATAGCTATTAAATATAATTCCTATTTATGCTGAAGATAGGAATGAATCTTCATGAGAATCAGGAGATAATGAGGTTTGGACAAAAAGGAAGGGTAGGATGTTATCCTTCAAGGAATTAACTTTTTTTTTAAGTGTAGTACCTACCCCTAAGAAAATTCTTTTTTGTGCAGAGATGAGTTTTTTCTATGCAGTCATGAATCACAAAAATAAATCTGCTGACCATTTTCCATGCAGTGACTTCAGTTTTCAGATGCTGTATACCTTTCCAACTGTGCAGCTTCTGGCCTGGGACCTGGGCCAAGAATTTTATTGAGAATTTATGGGTAGCAAAAGATGGATTTAATGTGTACTCAGAGTCAGTTCCTTCACTTGCTACTGAAAATTCTAGATGCAGTTTTCTACATGATGAGAATTTTTACTTCTTTCTGATCCTGTGGAAAAAAATCTGTTGCATTTTTGTATTGCAAGAAAGGTCTGCTGTTATTCCTGCATGCATTGCTCACCAGTTTTGTTATCTTAATCAGAAATAAACCGTTTTCTTCAGTTCTTTATGATTTAAATTATGACAAATAAGTTGCAGATTCCATTCTATATATGAGTCTAAACCAATCTAATGAATTATTTTTAAAATATATTAAGAAATTTGCCTGATGACCTGTGCAGGGTATTGGATAATCTGTGCTTATTTAGAAATTACATGGTTGCTGTATAGTTAAGTGGAATTCATAGTGTTTGCAATATGTGTGCATGACTTTTTCTCCTTTTGGTTTTAACATACAGAGAAGAAAATATAGGAGTGGTTGATTCTGGAATCAGTTCTGTGATGTTTTTATTTCTTGATTCTGCCTCCTTTCCCCCCCCCCCCCCCCAAAAAAAAAAAAGAAACAAACATATAAACAAACAAAAATAAGTGTATTTTATTTCTTTGTTTTAAGCTGGTGAATTTGTTGGAAACCTGATATCCAAAATAGACCTTTGATGTAGTATTGTTAGTAACAGAGAGTGATTTTTCAATTAGTAATTAAAAATCACTTGCTTGTTGAGGTTAAAAAATCCAACAAGATGGATTATATTTAATGAAATTGCTTAAAAAGGAGCAAGAAAGGGAAAGAAAAATAATTCTAAGGGGAAAATGTTGTATATTGGGCAGATATTTGTTCTGTTCTCATGTTTCAGGAATGGTAGTCTGCTAAATTTAGTATGTATCACAGGCTTTTTTGAACTTCAGAAAACACACCTGCATTTTAATTTAAATTGCTACTTTAACAAAAATGACAAATTGACATTATAGCAACATGTTTTCAGTGGCTTATGTACCTATTTTAATTGTGTTAAAAAATGTACTTGTGTATTTTATCACATCCACATTTCAACATACTGCTGAAAATTCCCACTATCATTATATGTGGACATAGCTCAGTCATTTAGTTTTCTTCGGTATGTGTGTTTAAATATCCATGACAAACTGTGCAAAATAGTAGCCAAATCATTTTTTATTGTATCCTTTTATCAGTCTTGGCATAAGAATGGAAGAAAAGTCATCTCAGCATGCCTCACAGCCTCTCCTCATGGGGCAAAGGCTCTATCCCCCCTGCCTTGGTGGTTTCCTCTCCCCTCCAGCCAGCTTGCGGGTGTCTGTCCTGCATACTCACAGTGTGGTCAGATGTACCCGGTAGAGAGGGGCCAGTCCCTTCCCAGGCTCTGGGGCTGTCTGGTGCCCGCATGCTGGGACAGTGCTGTCCCCCTCTGCTGCCCATGTGCATGGCTGGCTGCTTCCTGCCCTCTGGGGCCATCCCCCAGAGCTGCTGCTTTGCCCTGCTTGCCGCAGCCTGTGCCCCACAGCGTTCTGCCTTCCTGGGAAAGATACTTCTGTTGGCAAATTTCTGTCATGCTCCCTTTGGCTAGCTGGCATGCCCTCAAGTATAAATACTATTCAACAAGAATTGTTTTGAATGTAGATAACAGTGTCCAAGATAGTCCTGTGAACAAAACTTTCCTGTCCACAGAAGGTACAGCAGGAACACATAGGAAAGTACAGGTAGGAATGAGTCATAGTTAGTGGTCTAGTTGTAAATTGCTTAAAAAAACAAGATTGCATCAGGAATTTATTGTGTCTTGCAGACTGTCATGTCTAGGTGTTCGCTAGTACATAGAAACTGAAGACCTCAGTATGTTAGTTCTTCAGGAGAGCTGCAATATAAGCAAAAGGAATCACTAGCAGTGGTTCTGCACTAATTTATCTGCAAGGGAAAATGACCTCACATATGAGATCAACTATCTCTAGTATTTTTTCCCTCATTAAGCAACTAAAAATCAAGAGATTGCCATTAACAATTATAATTATGGGAAATATTTTTCTTTCCTTTTGCTGTAGTTTTTATAGATGTATGTAAGTGGCTTGCGCATCTTTGATATTATTTTAAGCAAAAAACATTACTTATGATAACAAGAAATGCTTTTTTAAGGGGCTTTGAAACCTTCAGTAACATACATTGCTTGTTGTCTGGTAGTGGTTATGGAGCACCATCAGATTGACATCATTCCAATTAAGAGACATGTTTGAGAAGAGCAATTTGTCCTGGTTATCTGAGTTCTGCAGAAATAAAAAGCTATCTTATTCTATTTTGAAATTCCATATAAATGTATGATTGTGAATATTTGTTTATAATCATTACATGAACAATACTACTAAAATACTGTGAATACATGTAGTAATTGCCCCCTTCTTCCATCTACATTTTTTTTACATTGATATCAGTTAAACCCTGGTTAAAAGTAGTAAAAACCAGGCCCCCCCCTTTTTATTATTAATAACCTCTGTAGCAATCATTTCTTTTTCCTCTTTCCTTCTCCCTCCCCCCAGTTCTTAAGTCCTTCTTAAAAAACTCAAAATATTGGTTTTTTTTTTTTTTTTTTTTTTTTNTTTTTTTTTTTTTTTGCTCTGGATATGCTTGCCTTCTCTTTGTCTTCTATTTCATCTCTTTTCCTTCTTAAGAGATCATCTATTCTGTGGGACAGCAATAAAGTGAGATTTGTGTTAACCCAAGTCTTACCAGTTTCCATGTCAGCTTTTTTCCAATTATTTCTGTCTTAAATTTTATTTTCTAAATGCAAATCCTACAGTTAATTTCTAAAAACTCTGTAGAAGACACAAGGTAAAGTTAAGGATATTTGAGTATAATCTTCCATGAGATATTTACATGTCAAAAGTACCTTCCACTTTCTTTAGAGCAAACTATCTTCAAATTTAGTGTAAGAAAATAACAAAGAGGAAAGACAGAAAGAAATAAATTAATGGAACATACTCACTGTGGCAGATCATCCTTTTATTCATTTTATAAACCTCTCAGTATTCATCAGAATTGTTTTCCCTGCTGCTTTAAGTGCAAGGTTATTCCAAAGCCCCATTGCTTTGATAGATAGAAACATTACTACCTATTTTGCTTATATTATGTTTTGCATTTATCTTAAAAAAGAAGTCTACTAAGTCAACCCCACTAGAGGTGTTTTGTTGGTTTTTTTTTTTTTTCATGTAATGTTAAACTTTTGGATGTTGTGGAATAGATGCATAGCTTTCTGCCTTCTGACTTGAGTGTAACTTGAGTGTAAACTAGTGGCTATCCTAGATCTGATGGATGGTTTGTCTTGTGATGAGGAGTGAAATAGTGACCAATAATATATATCAGTCCAGCACAAAAATTCTTTTTTTACAGTGGAAATGCTTGACTTCATGTGATGCCTTTTCCTGGTCCTAAAATCAAGAGTCAAACATGGTTAGAAGGGAAAAAGGCATTTTACCTCGGTATTTATTTTAAGGATCCTTAGGTGCACGACGTCCACATGGAATGCACCCCAACACACACCACAATGCACACACACAATAGATCAGGTGTAACATTTATAGGTACTAATCAGCATATCTATCAAAAATTCACTAATGAGAGGCTTGAGTGTGACCCCCTCCCCAAGGAACCTTCCCCTGGATGGTTCTATCTTAGTTTACAAAATGTGTTCTGGAGAGGACCTTGGTGTCTGGGGCACACTGATCCCTAACTACGAGGCTTCAAGATGTTTAGTCTCCTAGCTTGACAAATTAAGTCTAAGAATGTGGCTAAAAAATACCAAGAATACAAAAAGGTATATAAAAGAAGTATAAAAGAAAAGGCAAAAAATCATCATGGCATCAAATGGAAGGAGCAGAAATCAGAAAGCAGGAAAAAATACTAAAGTCTTATTTCAATCTCTAATATCATATTACAAGATTATGTTGATCTGGTTCTGAGTAACTATGGTTGTTTTTCTACATTTGTCATTTTTAGGATAAACGATTCAATAAAGTCAACTTGTTTCAGATTGTTCAGTCTTTATTACAACAATTTGTCAGTTTTATTACAGTAACTTCTAAGGTGATTTTATACAGAAAAGGATAAATGCAACATTCACAATTGAAATATCAATTCTAGTGCATAATTTCTTAAACAATATCAATTCAATCTGAAATATTCAATAGATTTTTATCAGAATATACAAAATGTCACAAGATCAATAAACAGTTTCTGTTGTCTAAAAGACATTGCTCTACAAGTTTATAAGCAGTCAGATTTCTAATGAGAAGTGCTATACCTAAAAAGATAGAAGATAATTTAACAGTAAGAATTCAAAGGAAGAGCAAGTTGGAAGGTTGCAGAACTATGCTTGAAAAAAATTTGGCGGTAATATTTAAAAGAAGTGTTTTTTTCCAAACTTCACAGCTGTAAAATGAAAATTCCATTTAGTATCAAATGGCCTTTAAAAACAATATTTAATATTGGTTTTGCATTCAAGTGTAATGTTATCATCTTTGTTGGAGTCTTTTTGTCCTTTGTATAGAAAAATACACATTTGTGAATACATCTGTACAAAGAAGTCTGACTCCCACATGATGGATTTACTGTATGCTGGTTGCTGTTGCACATTCAGAAAGGGATTCAAGCGAAAATCTCGCTGCAGGAATCTTTTTCCCTTTCCTTCCCTCTTGAGAAATGCAATGTCATAACTGACTGTGTGAAATGATATATGGTGTGAATTGCCCTCTGAGCTGCAGAGGAGCTGAGTGCTTTAGAGACATACAACCAGATAGTCATGGAGATTAATGAAGATAGATGCAGTAAAAAAAGACTGCTATTAACAGAAGTATTTTAAAAATGTGCCATCATACTGAGAAATTAATAGCCTAAATGTTTAAAAAAAAGAAAAAACAATCAAGTGATGCTGAGAAACAGCTGTCTTAATGAATTATCTTTTTCGAGCCTTAATGATCAAGAAGCTATGGATTTTGGGCATGGAGATGCTTCATTAGTTTATCTTCCCACTCCCACTTCCACAGCAGGAAATTAAATTCTTTAGTACTTTTCTTCAGCATACTGTCAAATGTTTACCCAGCTAGTTTTAAATGGCTTAAATAATGCATATGGGAAATATGGTGATAGTTTTCTGGATGATTTATGTGGAACTTCAGCACAAATTCTGAAATTCCAAAAGGTGGTCAATGACCTGAAGGAATGCCTAGAAAAGGAGCAGTGAATGTGATGTAAGTGTGCCTGGTGGTGAGGCTCGTGATTAAGGAGTGAGAACATGCTAGTGCATGACCACCATTAAAAGCTGGTGGAGAATACTACTACATTTGCAATCTGCACTTGTTATGATCTGATTATAAGATATGCCTTTGCCTGAATAAAGGTGCAAACAAGACCGTATGGCAAAGCCAATAGTACAGATTTTATTCAACAGTAAGTGTGAGGTACAGAGGTAGAGAGGAATAGAAAATGGGGACAGAGAGGGGAAAGGAAAGACAGAGAGAGAAATTAAGCTATGATATTACCACTACGTGGATTCCTGTGGCAACCTGCTGGTCTTTCTTCACCTTGGTCTTCTCAGAGGTGAGGCTGCTTGAGTCTTTCTTCTGGGGGTACCACTTTTATACAGTCCAAGTCCCAGCTATCCATGGGGCCTGGAAGCCATTCCCACAACTTGAGATGGCAAGTGTGCAAGCCCTTGCTTCCTTGCCCACAGTTTGCCACAGTGGGAACTTTTGTCTGGATGCTAACCAAACCTCAACCTCCGTTAGGCCTGCAGTTAGCTCCTTCCTGCTGTGTCATCTGTGTCTATCTGAAGTTCCTGTTGTGGTGGCTTATTATATGGAAAGTTCCTTCTTTGACAGTGGTTTGAGACAGTTAACTACATTCTTGTAAGTCCTTAGAGCAGTTCAGGAGGCAGCTCAGATAAAGGAATATTGGTGGAACTTGAAACCTGTCTTGGGGAGCACACAGGTGAGATTGTGAGATTGTGCCTTCAGCCTGCAGAATTGAGAATTACTCCCTGAATGTGTTTTTGTCAAGAAACTGCAGAATGAGAACTTCATAGATTCACCTGCTTTTATTGATTAGATCAATTGCAGGGTGAGTGAAATGTGGTTCTTCATATCCAATTGTTTTGGGTGGGTGTGGCAAGATTTTGGTAGCAGGGGGGCTGCAGGGATGGCTTCTGTAAGAAGCAGCCAAATGACTCCCCTGTGTCTGACACATTCAATGCAAGCTGACTCCAAGACAGACCTGCTGCTGGCCAAAGCTGCCTGTCAGTGACAGTGGCAGCACCTCTGTGGTAACAGATTTAAGAAAGGGAAAAAAAACCCAACTGGGCAACAGCAATTGCAGCCAGGTGAGAGAGAGTATGACAGAACCAGGCCCTGCAGACACCAAGGTCAGTGTGGGAGAGGGATGAAGTGTTCCACACACCAGAGCTGAGATTCCCCTGTAGCTTGCGATGAAGACTACAGTGAGGCAGCTGTGCCCCTGCAGCCCACGGAGGTGCACAGTGGAGCAGATACCCACCTGCAGACCATAGAGGACCCCACTCCAGGTGCACCTGAAGGAGCAGGTGGATGTCTGAAGGAGGCTGGGACCCCTGGAGCAGGACTGTGGCTTCATGGAAAGGGGAGCCCACCTGAAACAGGTGTTCTGCCAGGATTGGTGACCCCGTGGAGCAACAAGACTAGTTTCCCTTTTCCTATGGAAAGGACCCACACTGAAGAGGTTACATGAAGAACTGCAGCCTGTGGAAGGACTCAGGCTGATACAGTTCGTGGAGGACTGCTTCCCATGGAGGGACATTATGGAACCTCATGCTGCAGTAGGGGAAGAGTATGAGAAGTCGTCCTGTGGAAGAAGGAGTAGCAGGGACAATGTGATGAACTGACCAAACCCTCATTCTTCATCCCCCAGAGCCTCTTGGAGGGATGAGATGGAGAAAATCAGCAGTAAAACTGATCCTGAAAAGGACAAGGAGAATCTCTCCCATGGTAGCTCCTCACTAGTAGGGAATTTTCCATTTTCTGAGCCTGAGAGAACAGTGGTTTTGTTGGAGCCAGCTGGCAAGATTACCTCTACCATAAATATAGAGGCCAAGTAACTATACTGTGGAACATCGTTTAGGGACAGATTTGCCAGAACACTTGCTTGTAGATAACAGGAGTTGATTAACCAACTCGAGATCCAGAGATTCCTCTTTATCAGACCAAAGTAGCTTGTCCCAGAACCTTTACAATTTGCATCATCTATAATTTTATATTTCTTGAAAAACACCATTCAGATGTGCAGAGAAATTATCTGCCTAACTCTTGTAAAATAATACAGTGCCAGAAAAGTGTCATAACACTTGGAAAGGGACATGACATTACCTGCAGCAGAGGTATTTTACAGATTTAGACTTTTCCCTCCCTTCATTAAAGATAATCAGATACTTTTTTTCCTCCTACATTTGCCTTTGTAGTCTTTGAATGAGTTTTGTTGGACAAGCTGACGTATGTTTAACTTGTACAAGACAATCAAGACAAGGTGCTATGAAATGCCTTAAACTTTTTTTTTTTTTGCCTGTACATGCTTGGTAAGTGGGGGATGATCTTTGTGGTTCCCTTCCCTCCTGGGATAGCCTATGATTCTCTAACAAATATTAGGTTTAATGGGTATGAACCATTCAAGGATTTCTGCTTTGCAGCACTTGCAAGATACCTGATTTTAAATGGATATCAAAGAGGAATTCCAGGATCTATTCTTTCAAGGCATCTTTTTCAGTGGAACTTAACAAGAATATAGAATAAACAAGGAATTCTGCATCTGACTGAAATGAAATAAAATCTCAGGTGGAGTGTAGAAAGCATTGCACTCTGTTTTGGTTTTTTGTGGGTTTTTTTGTTTGGTTGGTTTTCTTAGTGATAAAATGATGTTTCTTCCAGGAATATTGTAAGATAAATCTATGTTTCTTAAAAGCACTCTTCTTTTTGTTAACTGGACTTTGATGTGAGTTCCTTCTTTCATCAGTGTGCATTTGCTCTGACTCTTAATCTTCTTTTTCCATGTCGGCCAGTCATTAATCTTCTGGGTATCTGAAGCATGGATTGCAGTTCATAAGGAACCCTCAGTTCCTAGTTTTGTCCCTCAGATTAATTTCCCTGCATTTCCCCACATGTATACCTGACTTCCTGGGCTGAGCTCAACTCCAGTGTATACTAGGTCAAGAAGCCTGGTACTTCTTGAGGATTTTGTATATGCTATGTGAAACAAAACAAATTTTTTTTCAATTTTTTTCCCTAATCTGACATAAATTAAAGAATATTGCATTGATTGGTACAGGTATTAAATGCATCCTTCTGATTACTCTGACTAAGACTGTGTTCTCTGCATATCAAGTGATTCTGAGAAAGACAGCAATTTTTAATATAGTTTGCCTAAAAAACCTCACAAGTGGCATAACAGTGGGTGATTAGGATTGAGGTGAATTTATGAGATTAGGGAACATTATATACAAGCAGTATTGTTAATCATCTATCTCATTTGTAACTAGCATAGCTGCTGCTAAGTCATGAAAAACTTTTTCAAGTTAACTTGGTTTTCTTTTGTATCTGAATATTCTCTTATGAATTTCAAACCATTTGTCCCATTTCTGGGCTTTTAAGAAAAAAGTGTACTTAGCCCTCTGTGCCAAGATCCTTCAAGACTAAGTGGGGGCTCCCTGAATGGCATTTTTTCTTCTTGTTTTCAACCACAGATAACTACTTCTATGTTTTCTCATAATGTTCTGTTGCTTTGACTTATTCAATAGCGTTAATAGCAATACTGCTGGTAGCAAGACTGGTAAAAAGTCTTTTAACTGACTTTAGACCCCTAACTGTTTGGTAATGGCATTTGGCATTAGACTTGCTGATGATACTTGGGTAGAAGCCACCTTACCTATGTGGCCAAAAAATGCACCTTTCTCTTTATTCCTTTTCTGAATTATTTATTATAATGAGAGAGCTTTCTCATATTTTTAAAGAAAATGGAACATGATTATTCTGACTATTATTTATAGAAGCCTTGAAATTTCTCTGAGTAGCTGCTTTCCCCCCTCACTGCCCTTGTGATGGCCCCAGAGGTTCAGGGAAAAGGGAGTTTACTTGCCTCTGCCACTAGATTCAGCTCATGAAACATCCAAATCTGAACTAAGTCTGAGAGGAAGGGGGGGAAAATGCAAAAGCAATAGCATGATAGTGGTCTCGCAGCATTGCCAAATTATTTTTTTTTTTTTTTTAAATTTAATCTTTGAAGGCTTGTCCTTTATATAGCTCATGAAAAACAGCACTCCCACTGCAAGTTAACCTAGTGCTTTGGCAGTGTGCTTTTATTCCAGAGCCACAGGTGTAGCAACACTGGATCACAGACTGGCAATGCTCCCTCTCTGTATTACAAGGTCCCTGGCTTCTAAAGTTCCAGTGACAGATTGAGTGATACGTTAATAGCATAAAAAGATGTGATAATTTCAAGGCCCTCTGTTGTCCTTTCTGTTTAAGCCCTTATAGATCTTTTGCTCTGTTTATGATTAGAAAATACTTAGTATGGTATTTAATTCACATTTTTAATCAAGGATGACTTGAACACAGATACTACCTGAAACAATTTCCAGACATTTCAAAATAATCAATATGATTTGTATTTGGCATTTCTGCTTAGCCACGATTCTTTAATGTTTCCTTGAGACCAGACTTTTGCCTTGACAGCTTTTCTTCCAGACAATGTAAAATTTTTGAGATTTGTATCCAGATGCAGATAACATTTGAATTTTTGGAGAAAGAGATACAGTTATTAAAGTCTGTATGTTTTCAGGGAGAATGCAAAAATGGAGCTGGAAATACTGGAAATTAGGAAGACTTGCTATTTTGTGAAACTAATGAGACCTTATTAGCAACTGAAAGAATTTCTTGGTTACACATAGGTCTGTGAATACACAGCATAACCCTAAACACCTCAGCTGAGCCTGAAACTGCTCTGTGCTGTTTACATGCACAGAAATCACAAACAGTCTTTGCCTAGGGGAAGTGATGATCCAAAGTACATCAGGAAGAGAAATGCTGATGCAGTGAGTTGAAAGATAATTCTGGGTCAGACAGAACTGGAACAGAACTTCTGTTTTCCAACTGGTTTTCTGAGCCTACAAAGTGCCTGAAGCCTGTTATGATCTATATAAGTTGCTATAAATAATACATAAATGTAATGATAAATATAAATATTTTAAAAGGCTTGCCATACATTGTGCTTTTCATCATTTAAAGTGCTAACATCCATCTACTGCTACAAGATACAATTTCAGGCTTGAGAAAACACATATACTTGATAATTGTAGTGCTCTTCAAATGCTCTCCCCATTACTTCCCCAATTACTGCACTATCATCTCTCAAAAAGTACACTTACTTCAGAGTTTTTAGGACTAGTTTACTCAGATGCTCCTTTATTTGTGTCAAAAATCTTAAGAAAGGCTTTTCTATCTGGATAGGTCTCCAAGGTCAGGTAGAACATTTCGAGATAATATGAGATAAAGAAAGTGCTGGTATTCTCACCAACATAAATAAGAACAGCTCTTTTCGCTCTCTTTAAGGACTTTTTAGCATTGTGTTGAAAAACATATTCATGTTAACAACTGTATTTAATTTTTTTTTTATTCTGATACAAAACTCCCCAAATTTTCACTTTTATTTCTAAGCATAGTTTGAATTTTATTTAATTTTACAACAAATTAAACTCTTTGCAAATTGCAGTATTCTAGACCAGCCTGATTTTAATTTGCGATTTCTATACCTCGTTTCCTATAAAGGAATAGTGGCTATAACATGAAAACAATTCTTGGTTTCTCCAATCCGGTTTAGAATTCCACTGTGGATTGAGCTGAATTTGAGCAACCTGCTGAAAATAAAATGAAACAATATTCCTCTCCAAATCCCTTCTGAAATTTTTTTGCATGGGAAGAAGAGCTTCTCAGTGCTTCTGTGCCATGTCCTTGTTTCACTCTGTAATTTATTCTCCCTTCAACTTCAAGAAAACACAGCTGAAATTTAACTGTAAAGCAAAATGTTGTCTTAAAGGGATAATTAACTAGAAGGATTAACAAAGAACCATTATTCTGGTAGTTAAAAGAAGCTAATGAAAATTATGAAGTGATTATAAGAAAGATCATACAGCATTTCCAAAAGTTAGTTAGGAGAGTTCTAGCCATAATGTAAAGAGTACAAATCCATTTGGTAAATCATAGACTATTGGCTCTAGCAGTCTCCTGTAGGGCCAAATTATCCACCTTGCTCTGAAAACCTTATCCACATTTGATCCCAGCATTTATGAATACTGTGGATTATATAATGAGTCATCATAACTTCTTAATTGGAGCATTCTCTGACTTTTATTAGCTGTGGGGCAATCGGTATTTCTGCCTAATCTTTGGTATGCTTTACCTGCAGGGAACAGAAGTCAGATTAAAAATCACAGGACATGCAAACTAAAAATAACTGAAAGTGATTAAGAGTTGAAGGATGTGAAAAAATTTTAAATTGATTATTCAGATAAAATAACTTACTCACTACTATCTCACAGTGTTGTACCTTGATTCAGAGCCTGGAACAAGTTGAGACATACTGAAATAACTCTCAGGCCCTCAAGACTCTACTCTTCCTTTTTTAAAATTTTTTTTCCTGTTCCTTTTCCCTGTAATTCTAGTTTAATTGCTTTACAAAGTATTCTAAAAACAGATGGGTGTAGGAATAGGAAAATGAGATGCTGGATTGTGAAGAATACATGCTTGTCTTCTCCTTTTGTTGTTTAAAGCTACAATTATAACTATCTACAGGTGGAAGTCTTGTATAGAATAATATAAGATCATGTTATTTCTCCTTCACGTATGTATTTCTGTGTCTTGGTCAACCTTTTCATTCCCATGGGAGTAGTGTGCTGTTTGGAAATATTTTTGGTTTCAACTCCAGAGAACTGAGAGGCAATACTTCCTGGATTTTTCTTGAAATATCCTCATCTGTCTCAAAAATAATAATTTAGAAAAGCGAAAAGATAGATCTTCTCTCTTTAGAAAAGAGAGAAGATACTGATTTTGGTAGGAGAGAGGTACAAAAAGGAAATCAGCACCCCTGTTCTTTGCCTCCAAATATGCCTATAGCTGCTATTTTTACTGAAACTTTCTGTGTATTAGTTGTGTATTATGAAGGAGGACACATTCATTCAATATTAGCTTTTCTCCATTCCTTATTTTTTAAATATGAATACATAATTTAACATAAAATAAGACTTTTTTCTGGTAAGAAGAGTCTTTAAATTTAAAATTAGTTTGGTGACTCCTTTTTTAAACAGGTATTCCTGTTTTCTAGCTGAAAAGACTTCTAAAAAATTTAAATAATTTCCTACTATTCAGGATTTTGAGCTTCTGTTTTTCTAACTTTACCAAACTGCATCTTTGTTTTTTTATCTCTCTCCACAATTATATTTTTTTACCCATATAACACAAAAAATTTAGACAAAGTTTCTTCATCCTGGGCCTTTGGGCAGCAAACTCATGAAGAAAACCAACTAATCTTTTAGAGGGATAGCACCCCTGTGTCTGTCTTCAGAAGACAGTGGGAAAGAGTAACTCTTTCTTCAGCTTGAGCCTTTAAAATTTTTGAGGATATGCCTCTACAAAAAGATTTCATTTAGTAATAAATAATGTGTTTTGTTCTTTCTTATCTGAATGTTTTTCCATCTCAGAGGGAGAAAAGAAACTCAGGAAATAAGCCCCTTGCTTAGTTTGGGTCAGCTGTTCAGTCATGTTCCCTCCCAGCCTTTGACTCTCACGCAGTTTATTGGCTTTTGGGGATGCAGATGTTTGGAGGGAAGCCCTTGATGCTGAACAAGCATTGCTCAGCCACAGCAAATACATTGGTGTCTTATGTTCAACACTGCTTTATCCACAAATGCAAAGCACAGCACCATGCAAGCTGCTGTGAAGAAAGTTAACCCCATCCCAGACAGACTCAGTGCAGCGTGGAAATTGCTCAGCCAATTGGTGCATTGACTGCTTTAATAAAATGTTGATGTAGATGTTAGAGGTGTACCTGCAGGATGAAAAGAAAATTGCACAAGGGATCATGTGTTCATGTCAAGTGAACTTTAGTGAAATCCGAACTGTTTTCGCTTATTTGGCTGGGGAGTTGGCCAAGTAAGGGTGATTATGTCCTGCTTAGCCAAATTAATTCTCAGCTATGTGAAGCATTTACTTCTGTTTCCTGCCCTAAGCTCTTTCATTAAATTTCACGTTGTATTAAGTGTGACCATGTATCAGTAGAAATGTTTGGTGTAGCAGGAAGTAGCTGTGTGTGGAAAATTAAATGACAGTATTCTGCCTAATTAACAGTTGTTCATCTGAAGGACATTCTAAAACACTTCCTCTAATTAGACAGTTGCATCAATTCATTTAACCAGAAATGTTGATGCCAAGTATTAGGTTGATGATAAGCAATCAGGATTCCCAGCATGTTCTAAATAAATAAACTTTGCCTTTTGCACTGTATGAACATGCTTCCCCAGCTCTTTTGAAATGCATTATATGTCTTTTATATGTCCACTATGTTACAAATTTAGTTGGTAACATGTGAATTTAACTAACTGGATTCTCTTACATGGCAGTCCTCCTTCCCTGACAAAAGGCATATCAGCACAAAGGCCACCCTTTAGCTGTTTCCCTTCTTTACTAGATTTTTCCAGTGTTCAGCAGTAATAACTGAAACCATTTTGAATACTGTGCCTGTGAAAAAAGCCTTTTTGGTGAGAACGGAGAAAAATACTTCTGTCCTTAAGAGCAGATACTTTTCAGCTTTTCAGCAAGTTCTACAAGAATCATCCAGGTTTGGCTACCTGACTGTAACAAAAGTAGTCTGGAATAGATTTTACTGCTTCTCTTTACTGCAACCAAATTGGGCAAAACCGACAGTTTTGCCAGCAGCATCTGATGCTTGCTTAACCCAACAAAACCTACAGACACTAAAAAGCAGAGAGGCTAGCACAAACCTTCATGGTTTTCCACTGCTAGAAAGCTTCTGTGCTGAAAGACAGAGCTAAAAGTTGTAAGTATCTCTTTTAAGTCTGCAGGGCAGTCAGTCTCTGAGAGGCTACAACAACACAACACAAATGGAAAGCTCCTTTCTGTCCCCTGAATCCACCTACCTGAAATATCTACTTGCTTCTGCATTTCAAGATTGACTAATCAACAGGTTTTACCATATCCCAGACTGAGTTTTTCACATCTTTTCCTAAACTAGTTCCACCTGTAACACATAGTGTATGGTCACAGTAACAGAGAAATAACTGCCTGACCTTTCCCCATTTTGCAGAGATATTTTAACGCAGAATCAGTTTCCCTTTTCCTGGACAAGGAAATATTTATTTGCCTCATGTAGGAGGACTTGGCTGTGTTAAGGACTCTATCATCCCAGAAGTCTTTTCCAACCTAAACAATTCTTGGAGGAACTTCCTTCAAAAAGGAAGACACGGAGAGAGCATTTTCTCAATTTTCTTAATGGGCTACTGTATCTTGTGTCAGCTAGAGTTCACATTCTTGCTGTTGACCAGGAAGAATGGAAATTCTGTGGGCATCCAAATTGGCCTTCCCAAAAGCACCCTCTCACCATGCTTGTTCTCCTCTCACCAAAAAAACCCTTCTAATAAAAACTTTAGCCTTAAGAATGACACTGTGTTTAGTAGGGAGACCTTGGAATTCCACATTAATTATGTTTACTTAAATTAGTGTATTTTGATGAAGTATTGTCTTAAAATGCTGATGATATTCTGGTAGTGAAAAAACCTAAGAAATGAGGTGAGTGGTGAGCCAGAGTATTCACAAATCTGAACATAGGTTTTAAGTTCATCAAGGATCTGTGTTAACAGGATATGTTATGAGGATATGTTACAATATGAAAAAGCAGTGACTCATCTTGAGCTCAGCATTAGGGTGAGAGGACAGCTTTACTCAGCACCTGAGGCAGACAAATATCTTGTAATAACCTTTCATGTTGTTTCACAGATAGAACATATGTTATACCACAATTAAACAATTTTTGGTTGTCAAATATCTACCTTTTCTAGAGAACATTTTATCAGTAGATTGCAAAGAGATAGAAAAGAAATTGGAGTATATATTTAATTATATTACTTCATTTTAATTCATTTGCAATTTAATTTTGTAAGATGTTATTGAGTCCTGGATCCTAAAATCTCCAAAGTCAGCTTCAGCCCCAGCTACTGTGTCTGCACTTTGAAGCTTTTTGAAGTAGCCTTGGATTGGACCAAAGCTGACAGATAAGTCAAAACTTGGCTGCAAGCAGAGGATTTTTTTCTCTTTCAAACCACTGGTTCCTCCCTCGAGTTGCTGAGGGCAGTGTAAGTCCAATCTGTAGATACTTCAAAGACTTCAAGCAGCAGACACTGTGGCTGGGTCTGAAGCTGGAACAGACGGTTTGACAGAACCGAAAGGTCATGGGGCCTCCCAGTGCTTTTCAGTGCATTTTAAAGTAGACTAGAATTGCTATAAAATGGAAAGAAATGTGTATAACTATTTCTCCCTTTTTCTTTGCAAATGATCTGGATTTTACAAGAACATCTGGCTACTTTCATGTCTAAGTGAAGCTCTTTCCAGTAAAAACATGAAAAAATCTTTAGACAATCAGCTTGACAAAGCCAAATATCCAGTTCCACAGCTCACTAGGTTTTGCCAGGTTAATTTGTTTACTATTCAAGTTTCTGGTGAAGGCAGTGTTCTCTTGAAGGATGAAAGATTTTAACATAAACTAAATGAACTTAAAAACACTCTACATGTAGAAGAAAAAATATATAATAAAATAATTATATTTATATCTTATATTTCATAACTTTCTCTGACAATAAATTTAAATATTGTAAAATTATTTTCAGTATTTGTTTCTGTTTCTAACTCAGACACGGGATGAGGTTGATGACAGCTGGAAATTAAACTAGTTCTTGAAAATGTTGCAAATTTTAGTTCTTGAAAATGTTGCAAATTTTAGTTACTGGTGTTTCTCTTCTAAGGATTTATTTCAAAGTATGACTCCTTGTTTACATATTATAGATGAGATATTCTGTTTACTTCCAGCTGTGTGGATTTGCCTACACTTTACTCATATATACTAAAAACTGATTTACGTATTAGTGGACAAGTTGCATGTTTATCATAATATAAAACTTGACTTTAAAATAACTAGGTGGATATAAAAAAATAAGAAAAATATCAGGCCGATCTCAGTACAAAGAGTCTTCTGACTGAGCTATTTTCATGAGATGCTGCAGCATCTTTCAAAGACAGTAGCTTTTACCTCCATTAAACCACTCTGTAGTAGTGTTATTCATCTGTAGGTGTAAATCTCAGCAAGTCATTGTCAGTATCGCAAATTATCTAATTACGTGGTATTAGTGCAGTTAATTTGAAGGCAAGGTTAACTTACTTTTTATTACCCCTGGTTCTGGCCTTTCTTAAAGTTCTACCTTCGGGCCAGGTTAAGTCATTGATGCAGTGGCTGCAGGGGTGTGCTTTATTCGGGTGTGCTGTCCAAAACAGTCCCACTAACACAGGACATGCTGCAGACATTTACCAGTAAGAGCCACCTCTATTTAAAATAAACAGAGTGTGCAGGATCAAAGTGGGGGAGTTTGTCACCTCAGTCCCTGGGAGTTTGATATCCACGTTTTTCAGCAATGACTTTCAGCCCAGGAAGATTGGAAAATGAATCAGGGCATGGAACCCTTGTCTCAGCTGAGCAAGAATCCAGATCTGCCCTCTCTGAGAGAGTAGGTCCAAGAGGAACACCTTCTATCCAGAAAAGAGGTGTTAATGCAACAGTGCCCAGCTCAGAAGGAACACCCTCTGGCTGATGCCCATGTGAACTCAATTTTAGTGACGGAGGGTAAGATGAAGAAGGTCGTTGAGGCCACCAAACAACAGCAGCAATGGTAGCCAGATCCCTCCATGTCTTGTAGCAGGAGTGGAGCTGAGGGAGCCCTTGGCCACCCCCTGGGCAGCTTTACCTACTTTACTGCTGTTCCAGTGGTAGTTCCTGCAAGCAGCACCAGCTCATATTGTTAGGCATGGCAAGGTATCATTCTGCACTGAAAATCTGGAGTGCTGCAAGTAGCACAAATTTGTGGGAAAATATGTTAACTAAATCCACTAACTAGATCTTCAGTGCATTAAATTATAGTATTCTGATACCTCGATACCAAGGAAATTAAAAATATTATTAATTTTGTGTATTTTTGGGCAGGCATGGTAACAGGCAAGTACAGTTAGAAGAATGAAAAGAAAGAATTACTTTCAGCATATAAACGTAGATAAGGAATAGTCTGATTCAGGCATCTGCAGATGCTAATTTAGGTTTTTCACTGGTTTTTTTTTTTGGGGTTTTTTTTTTTTTTTTGCATGTTTTGTAGCAAATTGTTGGCTCTGGATAGTGACCTGAATGTTAAAGTTTTGTTATAGTGAAGTCTTTTTGATTCTTGATAGGGAACAGCTTTTTGAAATATCAGCTAAATGTGGCTTATGCCACATGATGATAATGCAAGATTTGAACACTGAAAAGGTTTCCAAATGCATCTGGATGTCAGATGCACTGGCAAAGACTTTGCACTGGGGAGAAATGCATTGAAAGGTATGACCAGAGGCAAAAATTCCACACTAAAGAGGCTTCTATCTATGCAGTGTATTCTCTGATTTTTCTCAGCTCCTGCATTGAATCAGCATTCAAGAAAGAAATATGTTTTTGGGTAAGGAGAGGTGTTTCCCTTTTCATCTCAGAACAGATACAGGAAATAATTTCTTAGTAGTCTGTCATGGCATGGATACTGGATACACTTCACTGTTTACTAAGATGGTCTTACTGCCAGTCAGTGAACTTAAGCCATAGCAACTAGTTGGTGTTGCATACAAGACTGGTCAGAGCTGCTTGATTCTCAGTTTGAGGTGAGCTTATTCTGCTTGTATGGCTTCTAAGCTCAATGGACAAACAAGAATGGAAAATGGGAGAGTCCTCACCATCATTTTACAGTTGAAAAAGGCAGATGTCCCTGGTGCAGATGTGGTTCCTGTGTACTATGTTTCTGGAGGATAAGATAAATATATTTTGTCTTTTCTCACTAGCTTGTTTTAATATTTTTCATACATAAAGCTATTAAGTGGATTATGAAAGTTGCATTACTCCAGCAGTTGGTGTGGAGAAATGGTTTCAGTAAGTAGAGAGGGCAGTGCAGAATTACACTGTGTAAAGACAAAGAAGTATGGATACAGCAGCAGTACTGCCACTGTGTGAGTTATGAGAGGTGAACTCTTCCCCACCTACCTGTAGGAAAAAGTATAAATCTTAAAAAAAGTAAAGAAAAGAAAGCTTGCACTTCTAGTACTCAGGCTATGCTAGAGAAACAGATGAGGTTTGGTCTCTGCTTTGCTCTGCATTCAAGTTTATTTCACAGCAAACCCTGTTGTGAGCAGTGAGAGAAAATTTTAGAAGCCAGAAACAAACAGAATAATGACTGTTTAACCCAGTGTTCTGAGTTTTCCTGTTCCTAGGTTGATTTTTTGAGAAAAAACATGTAGCAGAAAAAGACGCAAATATTGTCCTTAATGAAATTCTACAGACTGGGCTGAAGTAGTCACTAGAGAAACCACACCAGAAAGTGCTAGTATGAACTACCACTACTGTGGGAAGAGGGCTCTCCTTCATTTCCAGGGAACCCACAAAGACATGAGAGGATAAGCCAAGCTACATTTAACTAGAAATAGAATTAATAGGATTATCCTTAGTCTGGAACTAAGATATCTCAATACAAGACCAGCATGTCTTCTGGTAGTCCATATTAACTTTAGTAAACTGAAGAAGCCGATTACAATGTTAAAAAGGGTTAGAACATATATAAAGTACACTGGGCGTTATTTCTGGTGTGAATGTGCACCATGCAGGTGTTGATAGGACTGCAACTTTAATAAGCACTTAACAAATTAAATAGTATTTAACAGTTCAGTGTGGGTGATGTGTTGGTACATGAAAGAGCACTGCCTGCAAATCTGCTCATCTGTGTCCATCCAGAAAAAGGACAAACCTTTTCTTGTTTTTGCCAGTGCTGCAGGCTAGATGGGAAGCATCAGTCCTCTGCTGACATGGGAGACTGATTTTATCTTTCTCCTCATCAAGGCCTTCTGAGACCAAAGCTGTAAAGACAGTAAAACATGATGTGGACTTTTGTTGAAACTACAATTCTCAGCAGAATTAAGGTGAAAGTATAGCTAAATTCTCCACTCACAGACCTCAGTATTTACAGCTATCAGATTAGAAGAGTATTTCATGCAGTGTTACAGATATTATGGGAGATCTCCATCAATGACAAATGACTTCTGGGATTAGTAAATAATGACTTCATTTGAGCATGAATCTTAAGTAACAGCAGTAACATATTTGAGTCAGTTTGAGTTCCCTTATTTGGCCCTGTGGTTCTTTGCCTTCCTGACCAAACTGTCTGCTAGGCCTAATGCATGAGGTGTCTGTCTTTGCAGCAGACAGTTGCATGCTATGAGCTGTGTTTGTGGTTGATGTTTTATTTCTAGGCAGACATTCAGATGACTGGCACTTTCTGAATACCAGAGAGGGGAATTCTTCCCTTCCCACCGCACGTTACTGCTCATGCTGCTCATCCATCCTGCCTTTTGACATCCATCATCATTGCTGCTAACAGTGGTTGCAGAGCATAATCCTCAAAGTCTGTCCATATTAGTATGGCTGTTGGCAGAGGAGGACAGAGCTCTCCTTTGAAATGACTACAGTACTCCTTAGCCCACTGACTCATGTGCCTCTGGTGGTGGGAGGAGGGTTGAAATCTATAAGAGAAATTCATTTCCAAGAGAAACTACTGATTACCATCAAGTACATTAGATATTTTCAAGCAATACAATTATCTTGATAAATCTTACACTACATTTTTGCAGTGTGATACTATAGGCCTTCTGAATGCTGTTGTCACATCCTGACAACTAAATTACCTGAAGTACAGTATTAATAGCAGTCATGACTTTCTGTAAAAGCCACAAGTTGACGATTCTTTCAGTTGTGCCTCAGTAATTTGCTCGGTTAAAAATGAAAAATCTAAGTACAACTGGCTCCAGCCAGTAGCACATTGCTTAACCCCTCTTATTTGGCCTTGATTTAGCTTCAGTGTCTGCCACTATTGCTGTGGATTCTTGCATGGAGAAATGAAATGCAGTTAACCCTTTTCTGACTTGAAACAATCCTATATTTTCTTTTTTGCCTTTATTTTATTCACAATGAAGTAAGTCGTAAAGTTGGTATTGCTTTCTTTGTTCTAATTTACTGAGATATTCCCAATAACAGCATTTGGTTGTGAGCAGAAATAACCTCTTTTGTGATAAAAATTAGTTTTCCATGGGTGAAATTTACTCTGTCTTGGCTGACAGCAGTAGGAATACTACCTGACCACTTGGGCATGAACTGCCATGGAAGCACTGACCTGTGGGTAGGTTGCTGAAATTCTACTGTCCATTCTACCCGGGCAGCTAATGACCCATGCTGTCCCTGGCCAGCACAGGGCTATCCTGAGTCAAAGGTAAGTTGATTCAGACAGCTGTTCTGGACAGTCAGTTGTCTTGTCTGGAGTGTTATTTCAGTGTCACAGAAGTGCCAGCACCAGCAAAGAGGCATGCTCTCATAAAACACAGGAACTGAAGTTATTTCTACTCCAGGGAGAGCCCACTGGCCATTTCTTTGACAAGTTTGATAAGTTGGTGAGACTTTGCAAATTGTATTACTATGGAGTTATCTTAGATTTGCCTTTAAAAGAAAAAAAGTTACAGATACTTCAACTTTAGGAGAAGGGATTAGCTTTCTGCTAAATGAAATTATTCTTTCATATCTATTAATTGTTTTCCCCATAGGTGACTTTTTTGCTGCCTTTTATCACATAGCTCTAAATAAATTTGCATAAAGTGATGGCAAATATATAATGAAATACCAGCCTGTGGCCACTTTTATTATTCTGTTCAGGAGACTAACACAGTCAAAATTGGGATAATTTTATTGGGTAGAAGCAAGAAATATTTTTGTGTGTTCTTTAAGCAGTGAATAACAGAGTCATCACTTACTGCAATTTATCTGCTAGATTTTGTCAAGTGTAATTGTTTACACTTGCAGTGATTTCTTCATGACAAAGGAAAAAGAGCATGAAATGTAAAAGGAGTTGACACAAATATGAGTGCAGCTAATATACATTAGTTTTGACGTTAGCTACATCAACATATGCCTCTGACAAGTCAGGCCCTAGAGCTAGTAGAAAGAAATCCTGAAATTTGCAGTTGCAGGTTACCTGTTTTATAATTAATCCAAGCATACAATAGCTACAAGTTGGCTTCACCTTGCTTTGACACTATAGCATGTCATTAGGTATTACTTTCTCTAAAAGGAAGTCATTTTCACTTTTCTTCTTCTCCATTTTTCTCCCCTGTTTTTCCGTCTTCAGTCAGTGCATTATGTTGAACAACTTCCAAAACATTTTTCCCCTCCCTCTTCTTCCATTAGATCTTGTCACAGCCAGGAATGAGATTTTGATTTTCTAATAGACAGATTTTTCTCATGACTGAGATTGTACATGTGTGTGTGAGAAATGCCTCAATTGCATTCTCCATCTATCAACAGTTCCCTTGATTTGTGGCTGCATCACCATTTTAAGTAAAGCTGAAAGCCCTGGATGTTTAGGCATCCTGTGTCACAGTGATGACATGGTACAACAGGGAATACAATTCATATGGTGTTGCATCCTGCTTTATTATTAGGTTTCACTACTAATGTTATGGGTATTCATTTAAATATTCCCTCATTGTTAATCAAAGCTCTAAGCTAGAGTTTGTCATTGGATTTTGTATTTTTATACTAGATTTTTCACTTTCTGCTGAGAGCAGTATGAATTACTGTTACCCCAACAACTAAGATTTGCACAGAGCATGATGATTTTATTTCAGTGCTGCAATATACAGTGTGACTATTGAATGCTAAAGACAATTGTGTTTCCTATCACAGGTGGTGGGAACTGAAGTACAGTCAATTTGAGAACTAACTTCACTCTTCAGTATTTCTGTTAGATTTTTGAAGCTTGGGAGTCATCCACTAATTTTTAGTTCCAGTTCTCTCTAGGTGGACCCATAAACACTTGCCTGCCTTGACTTTTTCACTTCTTGAATACATTTTCAGCATATGCTGCTATATATTTACAGAAGATAGAAAAAGAGAGGGAAAATGCCAGCTACATTTATTTACTGTTCTTAGTATTTTAATGAGAAGCATGTATTGAAATGCTACAGGTGTCTTCTCTTTTGGTCAGCACATCAGTAGGCTTTTGGCCCCAGCTAGGAGTGGGACTGGCTTCAAAAATCCCCATTGAACTTGTGTAAGTTTTCTTGAGTCATCTTAATAACTCCAGATTTAATTTGTGCCAATGAAAGGGGTTTAGAATAGAATCCTTCTGCTGCTGTTAGACAATTGGCAGAATATGGTGTTGTTATAGCATGACTCTGCTCCTGTCTTGGCACCTTCCACATGTGATTAGCAGAGTCCCTACACAATGTCTCAGATATTTTCACTGAGCAGTCACACAAATGAGAAAGAATTAACATCTTATTGCTTACTTCTCCATTCTGTTAGCATACAGCTTTTACCAATCTCCATTGAAACAGTAGCTTGGGAGTTTATTTTTCCTTCTTCATTCCTGTCAGGATACCAATTGGTCATTTGGAAAAATCTACAGCTTGAGATACCAGGAACAAAGAACTTTATTTCCTTTCCTACCTGATATTTTTAGAAAATCTTGAATACCACAGGGGAATTCAGCACTTGACAAATATTGCAGGAAACTTCTCAAAATCCCTTCTGAATTCCCTGATTGAGGAAATGGGATGATTTGGGTTTGTTTTTCTCCTTTCTGCATAGGAGCACAGCCTCACTGTCGCATCTGTAGGTCATGTTTGCAGTTGGATTGTTAAGACCTAGCTGAGACCTGTGTAAGTCCCCTGCTAAGCAGTCCTTAATATGAGTTATGGTCCAGCTGCCTACAGCCATGTTGAAAGAGTGATTCGTTCCCACATTTTTTCTCAGTTGATGCCTGTGTCTCTGCATGGCACTCACTGTTCTTCTGAGTTACCTGAGTGCCACAGACATCACAGAGCCAATTCATATACTCTTGTGTGACCAAGTGCAGAGCTGCAGTATTTTCTTCCCAAGCAGCAGTGAAACTAAGAGTCAGAGAAATGTTGAAAGGGACTTCTTAAACAACTGGTTTTTGCTGGCAGACAAAACATGAAAAAAAAATCTGTGGAAAAGTTTCAGAGAAACTGCAGAGAAAACTGTCTGTCCAAGAGTCCAAACTCCCCATATACTTCCTTTTTTATCTTCTTACCTAATCTTTCCTTATTTTCTGCTTTATCTGTAAAAAAGATGGGAATAGATTTTTCTTGACATTAGTTCAAGCTTGCCTTTGTCAGTTGACTCTCCTCTTTCATAGAGTATTCTGCACTCAGTTTAATTATGAAACAGAATGAAATTGTGGTTTGATTCAGACATGCACCAACATTTGTTTCACTCAGTCAGCCATTAGCCATATCATTTTTGCCTTGTGAGAAAGTAGATTAATCGTTCAACTCTACATAATTTAATTGCAACGGTAAAATCCTGCCAATACTTTGTTGTAATTGTTGTAAAATCCTGTCCAGTTAGTTGTAATTGTGGCAGGAGTTGAATGTGGGTATGTGGGAAAATAAAAACACTTACACAGAGATCCTTTTCTTGTTAAGAGACTGCTGTTTGTCATCTCTCCTGTGTAATAAATACATTTGTGTAATACATATCTACCTCCAAGAGAGTAGAATTAATGGGACATAGACATTACCCTGGCTATCTTGTAACAGTATTAGGCAGGATGACTCAGTCATAACAGTTTCAGAAATCCAGTATGGTAGCTGAAATAGTAAATATAGGTAAATGTAAGAAAGCTGAAATTTATTCTTATTTATATTTGCAAAACCAAATGCTTAGTGATAGTAAGCTACTGGGAGTTCTGTGTCTCTATAAAGAGAATTTTAAGTATACCTGAGAAGACAAAATTAATGAAAGAGGGAAACAAAGGTAATACATTTATTATATGCCCTTGCTCTTTTCTATTTCTCAAGTGCTACACTGAATGAAGGGAATCATACAAATTTAAATGTACTCCTATTGAGTCAGGGATGCATCATCCAACTGCTTGAAGGTGAGCTAAAAAGCCCATTTTCTGTCACTTCTGTTCTATCTCAGACAAGTCTTTCAGTGAGTTTAATGAAAGCTTTGCTTTAGGTAGATGTGCATTATACTGGCTTCCTTTTTCTCCTTATTTCACCAGCACTTCCACACACATTTATGTTGTCAGAAAGATGAAGAAAAAGTACTCCTGGTGAAACACAGATTTGTTGAAATTGAGTATGTTGTTATTATAGGAAGACAATACAGTTAGAATTAAGTAAACAGATACTACATAGAAGACTTCTGCTCTGCTCTGTGACTAGAGGAGAGCTCTGTGACTATTTTCACATCATCCTGAAAACAGTGGCTCTCAGGCTGGAGAACATATAAAAAAATATGTTACTGCCCATCAGTGGAAATTGTTTGACTGATGCTTGCAGTGACTTTAAGCGAGTCTCAGACTGTGTGTTCCTAAGAACATAAAGGGAGGGGTACATGGCCTTCAAATTTGTAATCAACTGCTGTAGAAGCAGGGAGAACAGTTTTTACTCTGTGTGCGTAAGATAAGAATGAGTGGATTTAAATTAGAGCAACAAAGATACAGGTTACATATAAAGAAAAAGATTCATTTCAACAAGGACAGTTGATACATCTGTCAAGTCTGTGAAATCTGTATCGTAGAATGTCTTTATGAATATGTGAAATGAATGTTATAACTTAGGTCCCTTCCAAGGCAGGCAACTCTATGATTCTGTGAAGGTCAGTCAGAAATGTTAAAATTCTATTTGTCCCAAGTGAGAAGGCTGAAGATTGAAAGACACAGTTTTTTCCAAATCAGTGGTTCCAACATTTTGGCTACAGTGTTAGGGGCCTTAGTCAACTATTGATGGTTTGACATATAGAATGACAGAAGGAGACTTCAGGATTCTTTTTTGTGCCACTTTTTAAACGTTCACTGAGAAAATGCAGAGAAAGCTAAGTGAAAGCATACATTTTGGTCACATTATACCTGGAGACATTTTCTGTAATAGAACTATGAATTTTTGTATTTAAGCACTAAAGAATCAGATTTTTGCTATTAAGTTTATTTATGTTGTAATACACATGCCATAAAATCTTGAAAGTTTTGTGCAGGTACTGATTCTTTAATTTATTCTTACAGAACTGTTATTTTTCTTTAATATCCCATGTGTTTTCTATAGTGTTTTTGCATATAATTAAATATTATTATAGTATTCTACTTAATCAGGGTGTTGGGTTTTTTAGTTTGGGTAATGCCTTTACAAAGAGGACTTAAAAGAAAAATGCTGTAGCTTTTTTTATGGTGGTGGTTTAAGGAACTGATCTTTTAAAAAATAGTGAGTAAATGACACTTGTGCATCACTTACTATTACAAAAATCTCAGTGGAGTCACATTCTGGGAAACATAAATAGTTCTGGTAATTATATCAAATACGAACAGTCTGATTTCTTTAATGTGCTTTCATTAGTTGAATACTAATAAAATGGAAATAATTTAATGTATTGTTATTTGTTATCTTTATGTCCTGATGACCAATATGTATCTACTTTTCTCTGAAAAACTTTAATAACTTAATGAACAGGATAGATACTTTTTTAAAAAAAAAGCCTTAGCAGCTTTCTCTAGCAGCTCTTACTCTTGGCTGGAGCTTAGAGCTCACCGTCTCTCAATTCCTCCAAAACCAGCGAATGACCTGTCTCATCACTGTCCTGCAGCAGCTCTGCAAAGCACAGCGTGTGTGTCTTGCCCTGACTTTCCACGTCCCCTGTGTGTCAGGCTGCAACTGCCCCTTCTGTGTTGCAAAAAGTGCTAAGCTCAGCAGAAACACAGCTCCAAAATTCTCTCATTCCTCAACTTCCAAATCAAAAGCTGAATTCTTTCTGATATGCCTGTTAAGACCACAAGCTTTGTTTAGACTCGGGCACTTCCTGCCCTAAGAGGCACAACTTTATATAAAAGGCTGAGAAAGAGACAAGAAGATTCAAAAAACTTGCCTATAATATTAATGAAAATTGATTAGACATTTTCTGGTTGTACACAAATAAGAAGTCATTCTCATTTAGTATAGTGCATAATTCAGATTTAATTTCCTTGTAATTGTGTAGCATTCAAGGAATAAGTCAAGAATCACATCCTAAAATGTGGTTCTGGCTATCCATTCAGTCCTACCTTGACTGAGATTTATCTTAATTTTGTTTCATAGGCAAGGTACTAAATTTCAATACTATTATCTACATTTTTTTCAAAAAAGTAAATAGTCATAGTATCAAACATAAAAAGGTAAAGGTATTTATCCAGAGTTTTAGAAGAAATATTCCAGTTATATCCTCATGGAATGAAGATATTTCATATACTCTGATGAAGTTACTGGCAGTCTACCCCAGACAAATGTCACCATAGAGCCATCTGGTGCATTTTTCCTGCAACTTCACTGAAAAACTATTGATGCTACTCAAAAATCAAGATTACATTACAAAATAAAAATAAAATAATTCTTCATAAGAGTGAATAGCATAGAAAACAGCTATTTTATGTTGTTGTGGTTAGACAATAAAAAAAAAAAAAGAAAAAAATTATTTGTTGTCTTTTATATTTTAAGAAACAGATATATTAAGAATCCTTGATCCAAAAGGTCTGTTCTGTGATTCTTCCCAGACATTTCTCAGCTTTTGCACCTTGGGCTGTTCTTGACTTCTAATTCAGCTAGTACTGCACATTTGTGAGAACTCATGACACAGGAATTGTAGAATTGAGGTGGTAATGGTTTTGATTTTTGGGTTTGGTTTCTTTTGTAAAGAGTACCTGGTGATGAGTGGGAGGGTGAGTGGGAGGGTGGGTGTTTCTCTTCTGGATTGTAATTCATTGCAAATATGGTCACTGTCCTGAGGAAAAGTGCAATGCACAGAAACAAAACTACAGGGGTGTGAGATTCAGGTAACGTATAAATTACACAAGCTGTGCAGGTGATCCACAGTTGTTGCATACTCAGTGTCATTGGTGCTATTTCCCCAAATGCACAGAGAGAGCAAGGTCAGAAAAGACAAACAAAAATACATGCTAGAGAATAAGATCTGTCAGGGAGAAGCAGAAAGAAAAGTTTTTGTATCATTAACAGTGAGGTTTATTTAAGGGTCTGGTTTCAGTGTAAACTTAGGGAGAAAGTATATTCTGATAATCTCAAATATCAGCTCAGGACTATTTTGTTACTATAACAAAAGATGGTATGTTTCCCTTTGGTCTAATTGGAGTCAGCTGCTGCCATGCTCAGTTCCTAAAGAAGTTCATGCCTTTCAGTATGAACCTCTTTTGCCATCTGCTGAAAATACTAAAGATCAGTCATCTGCAGTTTATTTTCGGATAGGTCATGTTAGGCAAGTAGGCTGATGCTTCTTGTGTGCCAAGGATTGAATGTTATGCAAAAATAGGATGGGGGAACGGGAAGAGTATACCAAAATAATGCAGCAATCATTTTCTGAGCGCTGTGCAATGAAACAGAACCACTGGGGCAATGTCTTGCACTAAGCTACTTCCCCAGCAGCTCTGTGGCAGCTACTGTGATATATCCAGATTTCAAGTTTTTGTATATTTATTCTGACATTGCCTGAAGGATGCATATGACTTCTCTGGAACAAAAGTGATGTTCCTGTACTTGAACAGCATGGAATGGCAAATAATGTCGCTTCATTCACCTTTCTTTAATTTTTAACAAAGGCTGGAAAGTTAATAATATGTTATTTTTTCCACTTATACTGTACATTCCTAGCCTTTCAAAGGTGAATATAAACTCAATTCAGCTCAAGATTACATTTCATACTAATCTCAGGGACATGGAGGAAATAGCATTTTGGCATCTGAAACAGTGGCTAGCACATTTAACTCTTAAAATTCCTGGATTTTCCAAAATTGAAAACTATTTCTGTGTTACTTCCTCAAGCACTCTCAGTCTCAGAGCTTTCTGTATCTAAAGTCACAATTTAGAAAAGTCAATGGGAAAATTTACATGCCTACAATAAAAATTTTCAAATGCCCTGTTTTCAGAGGAAGACATTATCAGTCAGATTTTTTTGCATTGTATTTAAGTTTGGATGCTCAAAATCACAGAATCACTGAATCATTAGGGTGGGAAGGGACCTCTGGACTTCACCCAGACCAACCCCCTTGCCAAAGCAGAGTCACCTAGAGAAGGTGTCATGGGAACATGTCTGGCGGGGTTTTGAATGCCTCCAGTGAGGGGGACTCCACAACTTCTGCAAGCAGCCTGTTCCAGTGCTCTGCCACCCTCAGTGTGAAGAAATTCTTACTCGTGTAGAGGTGAAACTTCCTGTGTTTTAGTTTAGGGCCATTGCTCCACATTCTGTCATTGGGCACCACTGAAAAGAGTCTGGCACCATCCTCCTGACACCCACCTTTGAGATATTTCTGTGTATTGATAAGATCCCCTCTCAATCTTCTCCAGACTAAACAGGCCCAGCTCCCACGGTCTCTCCACATAAGAGAGATGCTCCAGACCCCTGATCATCCTTGTGGCCCTCCCTGGACCCTCTCCAGCAGCTCCTTGTCTCTCTTGTGCTGAGGAGCCCAGAACTGGACACAGCACTCCAGGTGTGGCCTCACCAGGGCTGAGTAGAGGGGCAGGATCACCTCCCTGGACCTGCTGGCCACACCCTTCCCAATGCACCCCGGGATGACACTGGCCCTCCTGGCCACAGGGGCACTGATGGCTCATGGACAGCTTGTGATCCACCCAGAGTCCCAGGTCCTTCTCTGCAGAGCTGCTCTGTGGGAGCTCAGCCCCAGCCTGTGCTGGCACTTGGGGCTGCTCCTCCCCAGCTGCAGGACCCGACACCGGCCCTTGCTGAGCCTCATCAGGTTTCTCTCTGCCCAACCCTCCAGCTGATCAAGGTCCCACAGAATGGCAGCAGAGCCTTCAGGTGGATCAGCCACTCCCCCCAGTTTAGTGTCACCAGCAAACTTGCTGAGGGTGCAGTTGATCCCTTCCTCCAGGCTGCTGATTATCAAATTGAATGAGATTGGTCCCAGTATTGATCCCTGGGGAACACCACTGACTGCAGGCCTCCAGCTGGACTCTGCTCCACTGATCATGACCCTCTGAGCTCTGCCTTCAGCCAGTTCTTGATCCACCTCACTGTCCGTTCCTCTAACCCACATTTCCTGAGCTTACCTGCATAGATTATGGGAGACAGTGACAAAAGTCCTGCTGAAGCTGAGGTAGACAACATCCACTGCTCTGCCCTCATCGACCCATCTTGCCATGCCATCACAGAAGTCTGTGAGATTGACCCAGGCCTGATTTCACGTTTGTGAATCCATCCTGACCACTCTTGATGACTTTGTCTTTACATGCTTAGTGATGACCTCCAGATTGATCTGTTCATTACCTTTCCAGGGCTGGAGGTGAGACTGACTGGCTGGTAGTTTCCTGGATCCTCCTTGTTGCCCTTTTTGAAGACAGGAGTGACACTGGCTTTTATCCAGTCGTTAGGCATTTATCCTGTTCTCTATGATTTTTCAAACATGATGGAGAGCAACAACATCTGCCAGCTCTTGGAAGCACCTGTGTATGCATCCCACCAGAGCCCATGGATTTATGGATGTTAAGTCTGCCTAGCTGATCTGTAACCAAACCATTGCCATCCAAGGGGAAGTCTTCCTTTCTCCAGCCTTCCTCTCTTACCACTAAGGTCTGGGATTCCTGAAGGATGGCCCCAGCAGTAAAATCTGAGGGAGAGAAGACATTCAGTAATTCCACCTTCTCTCTGTCTTCCATCATCAGGATACCTTCTGATTCAACAGCAGCCCCACATTTTCCCTGATCTTCTTTTTGCTGCTGATATACTTGCTTTCCTTGATATCCCTTGCCAGACTCAATTCCAAATGGGCCTTGGTCTTCCTTATCACATCTTGCATACTCTGAGGAGATATTCCTACAGTCCTCCCATGTGGCCTGTCCCTTTTGCCACATCCCATAAATTTCTTTCTTCCGTTCGAGATTTATTAGCATCTCCATGTTCACCGATGCAGGTTTTATGTCCCCTTTCTTGATCATGGGGATACATTGGTCTTGAGTTAGGAGAAAGGGACGTTTGAATATTGACCTGCTCTCTTGGACCCCCTTCTCATCTAGAGCCCTATCCCATGGGTTCTATCTTTTAAGCAGGTCTTTGAAGAGGCCGAGGTTAGCTGTCTGGATGTTCAGGGATCTAGCCCAGCTTACTGCTTTGCTTCCTCCATGCAGGATCCTTAGTTCCACCATCTCGTGGTCACTGCAGGCAAGGCTGCTCCCAGTGTTCATGTCTTCAACCAGTCCCTCCTGGTTTGTTAGTACAAGGTCCAGCAACACACCTTTCCTCATTGGCTCCTATACCACTTGCATCAAAAACTATCAGTAATCTGCAGGAACTTCCTGGACTGTGCCTGCCAAGCTGTGTTGTCCCAACAACAAATATCAGGGTGATTGAAATACCCCAGAACCAGGGCCTCAAGGCTACTTCCAGCTGCTCATAGGAAGCCTCATCAACTTCCTTGTCCTTCCTTGGCCTGTAGTAAACGCCCACAACAGCGTCACCCATTTTAGCCTGTCCCTTAATTCTTACCCATAAGCTCTCAACACCTTGTCTGTCCAAGAGCAGAGCTTGATGCTTTTTCACTGTGCCAGTTCGGCCAAATTTGGGAAAAAACATCCCATGAGGGAGGGGAAAGAACCAGGTTGCTACCACCCCTCCCCCTACCAGGTTTGGGGAAAAAAAAAATCTTTTTCCTTGGAGGAAAGTGAAAGAGATAAAAACTATTTATTTAACAGGGCACACAGAAAAGGATAATAATGCTAAATAATAAAATCTCTCGCTGTGGAGAGAAACCTGGAAAGATTTCAGAGTCCCTCTGTAGGTGCAGGTGTCAGTGTCTATATCCTCCTCCTCAGGGCTGTCGGCGGGCCCCTACTGGGGCCTGGGAAGCAAAGTCTCCCGATGTGCTCTGATGTTGTGAAACCGTCCCAAAGAGAAGAAGAGAGGGGAAAAAAAATTCCAAAAGAAAAGAAAATCCCAGGAATACTCTCTCCGGAGAAAAGAGTCGAGAGCCGACTGGAAAGCGAACGTACTCTCTCCCCCCACTGCCGCCGAGTAATCCCCTGTCGCGTGTCTGTCCTTGAACATGAACTTTGTTTTAAAAAACAAAAGTATCTCAGTTTTTTTCCCTTCCCTCTCACAGGCTCAGTTTAAAGGCACCAGATCCAACCTTCAGAGCAGACGAAATGGGATACATATTTCATATCATACTGTCACCCCAGGACATTCACATAAAGACCAACTCCACCACCTCACCTTGCTGCCCTGGCCTTTCTAAAACATACACAGGAATCCATGACACATTCCAGTGGTGAGCCATCCCACCATGTCTGTAACTGCAGTGGGATCACGGCTCTGTGACCGCACAGAGATTGCCAGTTCTTGTTTATTCCCCATGCTCTGTGCATTTGTGTACGGGCACTTCAGGGAGGCAGTCGAGCATCCAGGTTCCCTAGGAGGGGTGTAAGAGGGTTCCCCATAGCCATGCACACCCTTGATGTGGTTAGGCCTAGGACTTTGATCTTGAGGCAGCCAACATTGCCCTGGTTGGCATGGCCCACTCCCCAGGAGGAAGCAATGACATGAGCATTGCCACCCACCCACCGAGTCCTTAGTTTAAAACCCATCTCACCAAACTGGCCAGTCAATCATTGCTTTTGAAAATCCAGTTTTTTGCATAGAAAAATATCTTGAAGCATAGTAGCATGAAATAATCAGAAGGTTCTAAGTAACCTGGGAACTTAACTCTCATTTCAAAATTACTCCAGGCATTTCAGGTAGAGGAATTCGCCACTGGAGCTAAACATCTGTATGCAGCGCAACTCGAGCTAAAGGTCTATAGCTAAAAGGCTCTTGCTCCTAAATTGCCTTTCAGAGTTGGTAATAGTTACATAACTATAGAAGTGGAGTTTTTGTTACTTCCAGCTTTCAATTATTTTTGTGTTTAAGTGCCATTAGTGTAGTTTATTCCTCCTCAGTACCAGAGAGAGAGAGAGAGACATTGACCCCCTGGAGCAGGTTGAGCTGAGGGCTACAAAGATGGTTAAGGACTGGAGCATTTCTCATTTGAAGAAGGGCTAAGAGTGCTGGGTCTGTCTAGCCTGGAGATGGGAACACTGAAAGAGGACCTCATCAATGTCTATCCGTATCTGAAGGGAGGGAGTCATGTCAGGCTCCTCATGGGGTGCCCAGGAGTAGGACAAGAGGCAACAGGAAGAAACTGATGCACGGGAAGTCCCACTTTAGCATGAGGAAGAACTTCTTTATTATGTGCATGATTGAGCACAGGAACAGATTGCCCAGAGTGTTTAGGTAGTCTCCTTCACTGGAAATATTCAAAAGCCATGTAGACACATTTCTGGGTACCTTTCCCTAGGGGACCCTGCTTGAGAAGCGATGTTGGACTAGATGATTGTCACTGGTCCCTTCAAAACTTACTCATTCTGTGATTCTGTGATTATTATTGCTGCTGTTATTATTATTTTCTTGTTTTACCGTTTTTCCCCTTTGAAAATTTTCATATAGCTTAAAAGTTCATGAATTAAAAGACATTGAAGAACCTGTAATAGACTGCAGAAGAGGTTATCGCAACACATGGGTAAGGTTCAGCATGATTTATGTTGGCATCTATTTCTTAGATGAGTTTATTATTTGTGTCCGATTAGCAAACATAAAATGTGAAGTAGTCTTATTATCCATGAAACTGATGCAGTGTGAGCAGCAGCAGAGAAAAGCATCTTCCCAGCCACCTGCCATTGCCCCTCAGTGCTGAGCTGGGCCCCTGCCAGGAGGGGAGGACAGGTGACCAATTAATTTATGATCATTTATGACATGGCCTTTCATGTGAGCTGTAAAATCCCCTTTGGTAGTGTCATCTTACTGGCTAAGTAATGTGTGACAGCTGTGGAATGCTATTCCTTATACCTACTTCTGTTTGAATTCTGAAAAGGAGCAAGCAGATGAGTAGAGAAAATCCAGAGGAGAAGTATTGTTAGGACACCTGCCCAGCTTCACATAGGCATACATTTTGCAAAGGCTTTATTCAGTCTGTGCAAAGGACAGGAAGACCAGAGCAATACCAATAAATCATTTTAATATTGAGCATTGAAAATTCTATAATAATTTTGCTCATTGACATAAAATAATTTTGATCACTACCATGCTGGACTAAATTTCAATCATCAACCTCCTGAAGAAAGGCTAACTAATCTTAAGATGTATGCAAGTAAAGAGAGCATTCATGTACATTACCAGATGGGCTTCGTTTTTTTCCCCCCCTCTTTTAAATGAACTATTTGAAGGTTAACAGAATGATTACATTTCTTGTTCTCATTGTATTTGTGGAAGCAGAAATGCAAACTAGAGGTATGCTGTAGCTTTTTGCAGATTAATCCCTTGGCGAGAAGAAGCATAAGTACAGAAGGAAAGTTTAAGAATCGAAATCTTGATGCTGAGCTACAGAACTAGAAAAATTGTTCCCACATTGTTTCAGTAAAAACCTTAACTAATGAATTTGACTCTTCTACTTGCCCATCCTTATCCAAAAATTTCTTTTTGATAAAAAATAGGTAAAGAGTAAAGTCCTTTCCTTTTCTTGCCTTGCCTTGCCTCACCTCCCCTCGCCTCAGCCTGCCCTGCCCTGCCCTGCCTTTTTCTCCTTTCTCTCTTTTCTATTTCTTCTCTTTTTTTTCCTCCTAGTTTTTATTTTTTTCTCTTTTTTCTGAGTTTGGATTAAGTGATTTACTCAGTTTTTGACTGAAAATGTCAGATGAATTCTGCACTGATCTTTTACTTGTCCATTTGCCACTTCCCATACTTCACACCTCTTTGGAATTTAATTCTCATCAATTAAAAAAGACTCTTCTCTGTGTGGATTGGTAATGTAGCAGATGAAGTACCAACCTACATGCTTTCAGATAGGATATGAAAAACCATACTTGGAGTCACAGCATTGCTGAAGGAAAAAGCAGCATCTTCTTTCAGGAGAAAAAAAGCCAACCAAACACCAGTACTGAAAGGACTGAAAGTTTTTTTATCATGACATCTCCTTGGCAATCTCAGAGAAACTACAAGTTCTTCACTTTTTGTTTCTTCATCTTGCTTGATGAGGATTCACGTTGCTAGAAAATACTACTCAAATAATTAATTTTGGAGATTTGAACAGATTTTTCAACCTGTCAAAAAGCACCTGGAGTAGTAAAGACCTGATAGAAAAAACAGGGAAGAGGAGACCTTGTAGAACACAAATGCTACTTTTTATCTTAGTGAGGGAGTTATAAGTGTAGGATGAGAGAAAAGCTTAATTTTTGTTGCAGGTTTATCATCCAAATGTATATATTTTGCAGCCTGGAGAGGGCTCTGTTTGGTTCTTAATTATAAAATAGAACAATTTCTGAAGGAAAAATTTCCAGGACATCTGAAGAAAAAACAGTTCTAGATAATGGGTACGCTGTAAAAGCAGTGACTGTGTGAGACTGTAAAAACATTCAGGTACAAACCCACAATTTCACATTTTCCCAATCCATCAAATGTCACTCCAATTTTTTTGACAACTCCAGTGTCTTTCAAGACGTTTGTCATTTCCATAGTGACACCTATTAGCAAAACAATACCTTTTTTTAGGATGTGGAAAACACTTATAGAAGAATACATTTTAAAAAATTGCTAAGTTATCCTTTTGTAAAAACAGGAATTCTGTTGTGATGGTTTTCTACACATATTGCAAAAGCGACATGTTTTTTGAAATTGTGAAAAGAACACATGAATCACTTCTTAGCCCATGTTTGTTCTCTTAAACCAACTTAGATCACTACTCCAAAATGCTGAGAGATCCAATAAGCTGAGGCACACAATACATGGTATAGATCCCCCACACTTGAAGGAGGCTTGACTCCAGATACAAATTTGGCATCATCATCCTATCTCTCGGCAGATCTCAGTTTGTCAAGACCTAAGAATTGTCACCTAGTTATTAAGTGCTTGCTTTCAACTTCAGGTGCTTATTCCCACTAAAAGTTGTGTGAACTTGCTAGTGAGTCAGACAGTGGTTTGCTGTAGCTGCTTTATCTGGTTCCTCAAGTATTTTCCAGATTTCATTTATCAACATATAAGATTTATATTATAGAAAATCCACCAAAGCCAGTACTAAATTTATATTTGTTTTGAAAATTGCATTAAGTATTTTTTAAAGTTCAGCTATTTATATTTTTTTGTCATGAATTTGTGCATGAGAAATTCTGCCAAAAGAATTTTTACTCTATCAAATTCTTAGCTATAATGCTGCACATCACAAGGTCCTCCATTAGAGGGTCCCCTAACACTGACTTAAGCAGACTAAGGTACCATTGGTAAAACTACTAAAATTACTATTTAAGTGCAAGTTAAGTATCTGGGATGAACACCAGTATTTCGGTTGTAATATCCAAGAGCAGAAGTGAAGACACAAACACACGCATTAGAAAATAATGTAGTGAAGTGACACAATAAAGATCTATTAATCATTAGCTATGAAATCTTTCCTTTGTTTTAAAGTAGTTGTTTACTTCCCTCTAGTACAAGTCATTGTTCAGCATGTGTTGGATACTGTTGACTTCCTATCACATCTTGATATTCATATCATATCTTTATCTTTTCTTTGAGTCTTATCATCTATTCCACATGTATTTCAGGCCCTCATTCTCATGTAATCTTGAAGTTTTGGGAACCAGCACTTCTTACATACCAAGCAATCTCCATTTCTTTCCAACTAATATGTTTACTTTGAGAATGCTAATGTGGTATTATTATAAATTTTTTCTGCAAGTGACTTAAAACTTGATTCCATTTTAACAAACTAAGCACAGCAGAATTCACATAATGCCGGATAAATTTATGTGCTATAGGTATATTTTTAATTTGTGCCACCGTTTAACTTAAAAGTAGACTATTGTCAAGCAATTTGTAGTATTCAAATTAGTTCTTATCTTCTCTGTGTTTGGAACAATTATGGGACTCATGAGAGGTTCAATACAAAATAATTATTTTTGTTACTTGTATTGTAACTAAATAATGATTTTACATAGTATTAGTAAAACAAAACACATTTCTAAGAGTTGCACTCTAATGACTGAAACGTCTATGCTTTAGCAGGGAGGATTTCAATCAGGATAAATATTTTATCCATAAGTCTTCTTCAATGAAAAATTTTATCTGGAATGTGTCTTGAAGATAATCTGAGGATTAGAAAATTATATTTTCCTTTACCTTGATCCAAAGATGGCTATGAATAGGATTCTGCTAGCTAACAGCAATAAGCTTTTTTCCAACCCCTGTAATTCTTAAGGTAGCTAGAGCATTACATCACTTTTCCTGTGAAAAGGCAAAATTCCACTTTAAGTACTTTTATGGTTTATAACGAAACTCTAGGACTTAATACTTGCTCAATTTTCCTTACCTTCTGTTATGCCATAGCTGAATATTGATTATAGGAAAAAACAACTTTTTGGTTTGCTTTATGAATTTAATTCTTATGAAGTAAGCATTTATAATTTGCTTGCCAAAACTTCCAGGCTCTGGAGTGGGAAAGAGGATACTGTAAAGTCTGCAAGATTTAGAAACTTAATTTCTTGGGGGAAAAGAAAAGGAGGAAATTATTCTCTTTAACCTGAAATTTTGATTGATCAGTATACAGTATTCCTACTGGCAGATGTTTACTGAAGCTTTTATGGTAGAACTGTCTGAAGAGTGAGAAAGTTTTTCAGAATAAATAAGAACCCCTAACATTTTACACTAAATCTAACGTTCACATGACAAAACTTTAGCAGTAGAACTTCAAAGCCTCAAAGCATCAAATTCAGGGATATAACTTCTCTCTGTTAAGATGAACTCCATAAACTTTGTCTGCCCAGGAGTATAAACATACTATTAGACATCCTTCAGTCTACGTGTGATAAGGACAAACTTATATTATCTAGTTCCATTTTCAGCATTCTTTCATCACCCTTCTTTGACTTCAGCTGTCCAGTTTCAGACTTCATATACAATTCTGTTTTGAATTGTAAATTCTTCATTTACAATTCTGCTATTTTCTAAGTTTTAGAAATAAAAATATGAAATATACAGTTTTTCTTCCTGAAAGCTTCTGTAGTATTTGTTGTTCTTTATACTAGTACTGGCCAGATGTTAATATCTAGAAATACTAGTAACTGAAGCTTCTAAAATTACTATTACACTATATGTCACACTTTTTAAAATTTAATTAAATAAGATTATAGAGGTCTCAAAGGATTCCAGATGACAAAGTTTCCCAGACTGTGTATTTTCAGTTAAAAAAAAAAAAAAACAAAAAACATTCACAGATGACAGCATACTGCATTTATAAACCTTTATATTTGAAGTATGTCATTTAACTACTGAAGTATTAAAGGATAAGATATATGGAGCTGCCTCATTTTAGAAATGTTACCTGCTTGAATTTTGAGGCAGCAAATTATATCCACCATAATTATTTATGGTTTCAAATGGAAGTATAGCAAATAGGTTGAGAGTTTTGTCCATGGAAGGTTACAAAAAACCCACAGAAGAGCAAAGTGAAGACAGTGGAGGATAACATACTCAGCCCTTCAGAGAATTTGGCCACATGATACGCATTTACAGGTATAATTTTATCTATTTGTCTTTGAAAACCTTAGTTTTCAAAGATAAATACTTGAGAACTTTTAGCTATCTGCTGTAACTTGAGCTCCTCCTCATTAGTCTTCATGGAAAATGTGGACAGGTCTTTCAGCTATTTGATGAACACAGCTTTCATCATATTTGCTCTAGTTTTTCTTCATCAGAATGAACTCATTTGTAAGGAATGAAATAAATTGAATTTAAAAGTTTTAATCTGAAGGTTTAGAACAATTTCTGTTTATCTAATAGTTTGCCAAGTAAGGGGGGAAGATCAAAAAGCCGATACACATTTGGCAAAGTCTGGCATTAGTAAAGTTTGTGAACTCTGTTGCCAACAAATGCTGCCTTTGATTCTCATTAAATAAATCTTTAAATCTAGGAGAAGGATCTTTTGCTGCCTTGAAACAGGAAAAATAAATCTGCATTTTTTTTCAAACTGTCATCTCTTTCTGAGACGCAACATCTAACCAAATACTTGAAAATAAAAATATTTTTTACAAAACCACTTTATTTTCTGTAATAGCTGGAGGCATAACACAACCTTTCCCCGTGGGAGGTGTAACCATATCACTCTGAGTTGTAGATTCTGGAGAGACATGTGTGATTGAATTATTGAGATAATTTGCTGAAGTTGAATTTTAGAGCCCAGATCATATAAATTAGGTTCAGATCTCATCACTATATATACCTCTATGAGACTGTATAATAGCTCTCACGATAAGTTTTTAATGAGAGTTCTTTAACCTGCCTAGAGGCCAGTTACAAGTTTATTGACATTTAGGGTGAAAAAAAAAAAAAAGCTAAGTGCAGTAGATCATTGTTTTTAAAGCAGAGCTGCTATGTACCCACTGCTTGAGTATTTCCTTTGTTTTGCAGTATCTCATTTTGATTTTGAGATTAAATGATCTGTGTTTTTTACCTAGTCCAGGAGAAAAAAAATCACAGTTCATAGAGTAAACTGCACCTTAATTAGTCCTGGTAATTTAGGCAGTTGAATCCTTCATTTCAAATTTTTATTTGCCAAGTTTAAATTCATAAAGAAATAAAACAAATGTTGATTTGTGTAAGTGCAATATTGTTGATTTTTTGTTTGAGCTTGCATTTCAAGACATAGAGTGTAGAGATGGGAATGGTCACAGAGATGGGAATGGTCACAGAGATGGGAATGGTCACAAATACCAGAGTTCCCAGAAATATGAAAGCTTGAACCTGACCCCATTTCTTGTCAGAATTGAAATGTTTTAAGTTCATTTGTCTGTGTATTTGATTTTGCATCCTGAATCAGATCATTATTATTAGGAAATAAAGCCTAACCATTAAGCTTTATTTTACTTCATTTATTTTATGAAGAAGTACTTCAACCTTTTTCATAAATATAGTCTTACAGAATTTGATGACAGTTAGCTCATTAGTTTAGCAATCTCAGCAATTATATTATGAGGGATATTAAAATTCTAAATTCTGTGCAGTTTTAGGTCATCTGAAATACAGAAAGACTTTACTCAGCATCTTGAGATATACACAGGATTACCTGTGCAACAAGTTGGTATTGCATTAACTTCCAGAGGCAGTGCACATTGCAGAACTACATTGTGCTACCTGGAGTTAAGGAAGAGGAATGTTTTTCAGAAGTCACAGGCGATCATGACAAATAGTAGGGAGGAAATGCTAGTGTAGTAAGAAAATGTAATTTTCCTTGGTTTTGATTTGGTACTTCTGAGAACATTAAATGTAGTATTTTGTGTGAAAAAATCCCCCAGACAATAAAACCTAAACAATCACAAGAAATACCAGCCAAGAGGGACTGTTTATGAGCTTGGCTATTGTCCATTTTAGATGACATCTATAGTGGAACAAAAGTTAATTCGTAGAATTAGAAGCTTGTGAAACCATTTTCTACATAGCAAGTCACCAACAATGCCTCCTGAATATAATTGTGTGGGAAAGAGTTTAATGGGATGGTGTATCTTCTCCCTAATGCGCCCTTCTAGCCCCGCTGTTGCTCTGCCTGCTTGACACATTTTGTTCAGCTCGGTGTGTTACATCTGTCTTGTGGGTATAGGGGCAACTTTGTGTGTTACAAAACTCTTGTCCTTTTCTGCTATTTTTTCAGTAATTGATTTTAAAGGAAGTTTGTTTTCAAAGGCTTTGAATCTGCTAATATTTAAATGTTTCTGGGTTTTTTAATGGCTGTGTTCATAGTGGACACTAAGGGGTACTGTTTCATATTCTTTGTGTGCATTCTGTCTCTTGTCTGCACACACATACATGCGTACATATGCTGCTGCTCTTACACTAGCATGGCACCTCTATGAGTTTATTACCAAGTTAAAAAAGACAACATGAAGTACAATCATGCAAGCTTTTTTTGTCTTACACATAACACCTGCCTAGCACAGAGTGAGGGCAATCACTGTTGCCTTCAGCTGTGCTACAGAGTCGTGGTAGTGATGAAGATATTCAGCATATGAAAAAAAGGCAAAATAGAGCTCCCATATAATATGATGAATGGAATAGGCTCACACTAGAAATACAAAAATGCCTGTATAAAATGACAGGGGACGTATCTACAGTGGAAATCACTAATCTAAATTCACATTAAAGCAGACAATTAAACAGGCCATGGAAGAAAGTTTTTGTCATCTGTAACTGAAACCTATGCTGAGTCAGGTCTGTGAAAATATGTGCCAGCTTCTGGGGGACCAAGTGATTGGAGTGGTTGTAGTTGTCTTAAAAAAACTTCGGCTAACTGAAAAAGATATTATCCCTCATGTGCATTAAGTATTTCTGTTAAATTGTGTGAGAAAAATATATAGACAAATATTGTCAGAAGGCATATGATTATAGCTATTACTGGAAAAATAGCAAGGCCAGGTTGTTGTTTTATTTTGTACATCTCCAAGAGCCACTGAAGTAAATGAATAAACCTATGACTAACAGGATTAGTCAGGTGCAATTACAGGAATTACAGGAATATGATATGAAACTTAGGTGTGGTATACATTTTTGTAGAAACAGAACAAATTTTGGTTTTCCTATTTATCTGCTAAACCTCATAAAGGCACAAGTTTTCCCTATTTGGGTGTTTTTTACCTTAATCACATTCCGTACTGTACATCATGGAGTTTTGGATTCATCTAGACTGAGTCAGAATTTCTTCTACAGAACCATTCTTTGTTTTGAACTTACCATCTGTCTAAAAAGGCACAGTGTTGTACATATATGTAGGAATTATCACTGAGCATTCTTACTGTCTCCTGCATTTCTACCCCTTCTGGAAATCCTGGCCCTGATTCTGAAACTGATGATGAATTACACATTACGTACAGCTTTTTCAGAGTGCATGTGACTTGGAATTCTCTAACTAAAATAAATACATCTTGCCACTCTGAATTTAAGTAAGCATTAATGTGATTAAGTCAGAATTTGAAATTGATATCTACATTCTATGCCAGTTTTAGAAAGGAAAAACTGCGTTTGCACCAAGGAGTGATTTAGTGAGGTACTGAGGTCCACTCTGATGACCTCACAACTCCAGCCTTACTCTGTTCTTGCATTTTATCACTCCCACAAAGTTTTGCAATGATGAGCATAGGACTTCAACTCAAAGGAAACTAAGCTTTTGAAGGCATACCATATTGCTGGTATGCTTGTCCAATTGCCACATATGACAAGTGAGCTGTAAAGAAGGAAGTAGGCCTTATCAGCCAATAACTGTGTCCAGAGGGAAGAGTGATTCATTGGCAGCTTCAGAGATGACTAGTGTCTGACTAGATATTCAGGTTTTGGTTGCTCAGCTTTTTTAATCTTATGTTCAGTTTTCTTCCCAAGGACTCTGGATTTACTATCTTAAAGTTGAGTTTCTTTAAGGCTTCTTAAGTAGTGACATCAAAAAAATACGTGAAATTAGAAAATCTCCAGCAGAAAAATGTGTATACCAGTTCTGTTCATCTTTTAAAGCCAACAGAAGATCCATCATTGAATAAATTAAAGAGATGTTTGAAAGACCAAAGTGCCACTGTGAAACATAAAATGGAAAAATAAGTTAGTAGACTTATAATTTAGGATGAGGGTTGTTCACAGAGATATCACATAGTTAAAGATTTTCCCAGTAAAGTACAGACTGGAAATATATAAATAAATACTACTGCTTGAGGGCAGAAATAAGTAAATAAACTGTACAGTTTACAGACCTCATAAAGTTCATTTGCCTACCTGTGGAATACACTGTTACTTTCTTTTGCAGCCCTGTTTATACAGATGTTTAAGCTTTCTTTTAGAAAAGATTGTGAATGCTTTATTCTGCAATCATCATCATGGGGCAACATATCATATTCACCAGAATTTCATGCTTATTTAATGAAAGATGGAAGGTACATTGAAGCTCTATTAACAGATGTGTACATGGATCCATTTAGATGCTGCATGCCCTGGTGATAAATGGTGGTATCCAGAAAAGTTGGATGTAGTAGCAAATATGCATTGCACAGTTCTGTCATTGAGCATCACTCAGAAAAAACGTCAGCAGTATGTTTACTAATGGTTTTCCACCTTGTTCATGCACCAACAGAGCCACACAGTGACTGGATCTCGCAGGCACCTCTGGAGGTGACCCTGATTACATCTGCTCAAGCCGCTGGTTTAATATCTCCAAGGAGAATTTGCCTGCTGTTTCCACAGGCAACCTGTGCCAGTGTTTGAACATTCACTGTAGAAATGTTTCAGGATTTTTCTCCCCTGTGCTTAAAAGGAATTTCCAGTATTTCCTTTTGTGTCCATTGTCCACTGTTCTGCAGCTGGTCACAAGCAGGAAGAATCTGCCTTTGTCTGCTTTTCACCACACACCTGCATGATATTAACAAACACTGGCGAAGTCCCCCGAGCCTGCTCTTCTTGAGGCCAAGATTCCTAGAAGTTTCACCCTCTCCTTTTATGAGAGATGGTCCAGCCGTTTGTCATCTTCACGGCTCTTTGCCTTTTGCCCAGTTGTGCTGTCCATTATGTTCATGTCTCTCCGGCATAGGGGAACTCAGTAGTGAAACAGCAGCCAGACGGGTCTCATCAGTGCTGAGTGCAGGGGAAGGATCACTTCACTTGGCTTCCTGGCAATGCACTGCCTAATGCAGCCCAGGAGGCTGTTGGCACTCTTTTCCACTGGAGCACTTTGCTTGTTCATGAACAGTTCAAATGCCCACAACATTTTCTGACAAGGTGCTTTCCAGCCAGTCAGTCTCAAGGCTGTGCTGGTGCTTGTGCTTACTCCTCAAACAGGAGAATGGCTTGCCATTCAGCCTTTTGTTCCTATTGACCAATCACTTCAGCATCTCAGATCTCTCTGGATTCCCGCAAGTCTATCTGATCTATCAGCCACTTTTCCCTAGTCTGTATCACCTGCAAAGCTGCTGAAAGTGCACTGTGGCCCACCATCCGTGTCTTTCAGGAAGATACTGAACACTGTTGGCTCCAGTATCCACTTATGGGGTGCTACACTGCATAGTGGCCTCCAACTGGACCTGGTGGTGCTGATGACAACTCTATGTGCTCACCAATTTAGTAGTTTTCAGTTCGCCTCACTGTCCATTTATCCAAACCACAGCTCATCAGGTTATTTTATGAGAACTTTCCAGGAAAAACATGTAATTGAATTAAGTGGAAGTTTCTTGTTGCTAGCAGTGATATGTTTTACTTTGGGCTTGATAAGAGTGTATTATACATCATCTCTTAGAACCATCTTCTGAAACACAGAGATTAGAAATGATTAGTTTGTTATTTAAACTCAAATCTGCTAATACAGCAATTCATTCCTGTACTATCCAAGAAATTGGCATTCCTATGTACGTTGGTATAGAATATATGTAAAAGAAGACCAGGTAAGTTTGGATAATTTTGCAGTTTTCAACAAAGTTAAGATGTGGAAGCTCGTGGTTCTTCTAAGCTATTTTTTTCATCAGCAGTTGTTCATTTTCATTTCTTAAATTACTGGATTGAAACAGCAAGCCAACAGACAAGTAAGAAAACTCACATGGAAATAGAGAAAGCAACATTTTAAAACACATGCTTATAGAAGCCACAGTGTCTGTAGGTTCCAGAGATATCTGCAACAAAGAAATGTAGCCTACAGTGCAGTTTATCACATGACACAAGGGAAAAAGCTTAAAATATAAGTTGTTTGGCAAACAATGAGATGAAAAGAGGATTCTATGTATGAAAAAATAGCTTTCAGGATGCAGACTGAACAGACGTAAAAATCCATGATCTGGCTTACATTTCTCATGCAACAATGTTTTGCATTGCTGTCTTAGTTTTCAATGAGCACTGTAAAAATATTCTTTTCAAGATGTGGAAGTATGTGCAAACCCTCTATCATGTTTATTATAGTGGTGTTGTGGGAGGAGGTCATCCATACTCAAAATGCTTCCCTCTGTTATCTGATGTCTACTTTACTTTATACCATCTGCTGGTCGCTGGGCCCATCTCTCCTGTGGACAGATGATCCATTTCAGATGCCTGCCTTCTGTTTGTCAAAGCCAAGCACTGGCATGGTCTAATTGCCTGTCTGGTTGCTTTCTTGTTGCCTTTGGAAGGCTGTGCTCTCGCTGCGGCTTTTGTGGTTGTTTCCATCAGGCAGTGTGGTCCCTCTCAGAGGCACGAGCATGCCAGACAAAACTTTTTGAATCAGTGCCAGTCCTCTTCCTTGGGAGGTGAAGCCAAATATCATATATTTAAAACTGTAGTGCTTTACTTGTCCACCTAGCTCCTGTCTCCTGAAGTCATTAGTTGTGGTTTTACTTCACTGTTAAAGTACTCTTCAGTTTTCTTCCATCTCAGCTCTACCTATTTTCAACTCTCTGTTTAGCAAACTTTATGTAGGTAAAATGGAGAGATTCTGCTGTTCTACTTAAGACCTCTTTTTTTTTTTTTATGTCATAAGGATGTAGAATGTTTCTTATTAAATGTCAAATGGTGTTTAAACAACATTTAGGAGCTTTCGTAAATCAACTAAAGCCAGGCTACTTAAAATTATCTTTAGCATTCTGTGTCTAGCAAGTAACTATACAATATGGTGGACAATGAAACCTAAATAGTTCTGCCTAGGATATTTTTTAAAATATTAAATTAATGGTCCTTTCAAGATTGCGATGCTCATCTACATACAGTGTTTCCCTAAGAAGGTACTCTTCTCAATGATTATTTGCATTTACACTGCCTGCTCTATCAAGAGATACTTTGAGTCACTATTAAACATTAGTCAGTTAAAGGTCTTATTCTTGCTATTTAAGATTCAGAGTCATTAAAGCTAAGTCATCTTCTCACAACAGATACAAAATACTCGATATAACATAAGAACAGAGTCGGTCAGCTTTCTCTACAGGCTTTCTGCTTAGCTTGAAATAAATTGCCATTCAGGCTTCAATGACACATTCCAGCTAAATTACATCAATCCATAACAGAGATATATTCATCTCATATAGATCACTAGATATCCAGCACAAATAGCCTACTTTAGTTTAACTCTAAATGTGTTTACTAAAGTAATCTTGATTTTCAAGATGGAGATATTCAAACATCTATAGCAGAAGGAATGCCTGCAATTACAATCAATCAACTCTCTTTCTTGTAATACTATGAAACTATATTACTTCAGCAAGACTGGCTGTAGGACAAGAAATGAAATCTCTTAAGTCTTCTGGTTATCTTAGGAATTGAGCAAACAATTCAGGATATTTATATATGAATATATAGGAACAAGAATAATTTACTTCTGTTTATTTTTTGAATGGCTGTTGGTTGTGTGGATTTGGTTTTTTATCTGGGTTTTGATTTTTTTTTTCCTCATGTATTCATGTGTTGAATAAAAAGGAATAGACTTTCCTCATGCTATACTAAGTGTGACACAGTTGGGTAATACCAAAGTGTCATGATACACCATCTGACTTCACTGGTCTTAATGGACTCTGGCAGAAAAATCTGTGTACCAGAAGGACTCTTGGATATTTCCTAACATTTGGGGCGAGTTTAATTTATTTTTTATTTCATTATCAATGCCTTTCTTGTTCTAACAAGTTGAAAACATTCACCTACAGTATACTATGTACTCTTCTAATACACTACCATGATAAATGAAAACATTCAGGAGACACAGAAGCAGAGACTGTTGAAGGTGTCAAGAAAAATTTTGCATGGTGTGTTGATAAAAAAAATTATCTGAGAATTATGTTTTAGGATTGAAGGATACACAGAGATGCATATCAAGATAGCTAGGTCACCAATCCTGCACTTCTACCAGCAGTGAATATTTTAAAAGAAGATAAATGGATGAAGATCAGTGACTAGGACTGCCATCAAACTTGCAGTGAATGGAAAAATAAAAAAGGCAGCAAGAGGAAAGAGAGATGCAGGGCTGGGATGCAGTTTGCCTGCCAGTAAGTCCTTATAACATGGGAAGGAAATGTGGCAATGCATATCCCTACTTCCTAGGAACTTCAGCCCACCTAATCTCTAGAGAGCGACCATTATGAATTGTCTAAGTGAGCTGGAAATTATCATGAAAATAATTTTACATGTATATATAAAAAGTCATTATTCGTTTGGCATTTCATTTTGAACAAGGCACTGGCTGCTTTTTTCTAAGCTAAATTCTTCTTCTGTACCTATGACCTAAGCTATGAAGCCTGTAAATGACATGTCTTAGGATTCATACTGCTGTTAATGGTAACAGCACTTTAAAAATATTAAGAGAAAAAGTTAAGAATGTTGAGATCAGAAAAACATTAATTAGTCTATTGCAGCATAATGGTGTTTTAGGGAAGAGTTAAAAATATAGGAGAAATTTTGCTTTGAACATACAGATCTCACTTTGATTCATGGTGTCATGTAACATTTGCTTATTCTCAAAGGAGAAAAAAGGGCCTTCAACTGACAGACAATAAGATAAAGGATTTACTGCTATATTTACTTTTATTAAGGAAATTCTATTTCAAAGAGATAAAGGGCTTAGTTATATTGGTTGCATTCCTTTGGGAAGAAATTTATAACACTTCTCTAGTCAGCCTTATACACTGTTTGAGAAAATAGTTTGATTTACCAATTTATTCTTATATTTTTCTATTTTCATACAGCTGAATTAGTGTTTTAAAAGAAAAAAATTCTTTTTAGTTCTATGATCTTGAACAAACCTAACATGAGTTTTCAACTATCAAGTTTTGCCCTCCTGACATCTGTTTTGAAGGCTTTACATGCACTGAATATTCATACTGCTGTCCCATTTTTTCTTCTTTCCCTCTTAGTATCAGAACAGGTTTTTACCGATGTTTTACATAAGGAAAAAAAAAGAAGACAAGTGCATAACTGTATTACATAAATTTGAAAGTTTTTTTTTTTCCTAATGACAGTCCCTGATTATCTAACATCTGCACAGTGTTTATAGCATATTGTTAGTCTGTATTACTTTGTATTAAGCTTTTGATGTGTGCATGGAAGGTAAGTGAATGCTGTGGTACATCACCGAGCTTTGTTGATCAGGTGTACCTCTGAAAAGGCAAGGACTTTATTCTGAAACTTAATGCAGCCTTGGATTAGGGCTGCACAGTATTTATACTCTGCAGAGTATTTGTACCCTTTGCAACATTAAGGAGTCCCCTTTGTTGTCTTACACTCTGAGAAACTATTTTGAGCATAGAAAGCTCAGTTTAAGGGCACTTGCTTATACACAAACAGTTATATTACTTTTTAATATTATTACAAAGTAGTTTTACATCTGTCTAACCCGTCTGGATGTTAAGTACTTAATTGTGATGCTTAAGGACAAACTTTACTAAAGATAGGGAAGTACTTTGAGGCACTGGCACTGGGGAGTAATGTTTCATTACTAATCAGGCATATTTAAGATTGTTGGACTATACCAGGTGTGGAAAGCAGATGGAAAACTACCAGAGGATACACATTAAACCAGTGGGTGGATCGTAATGAGGACTGTGTTAAAACCAGAGTAGGAGATCCAGGATGCTTAAACACACATAGACTTCATTTCTCACATATCTCTCCATGTTTGCAGTCCACCAGTCTTTAGTGCCCAATAAGAACTTGCTTCATGGTCAGTCATATTAGAGGGGAACTTCTATAGATTCTCAGATGTTTTATTTGTCAAATATGGGTTTTGTGCTCATTCATATAGCCAGGGAAAAAGAAGGCAAATACAGCTCTCTGTAATGAAGGGTAGTTTTGTTTGTAAACAAAAAGACTTTTCGATGTCAGTAATCAGTATCTTCCAAACTACTGTAATTTTTTCATGGCAAGCATCATCCTCTGTATGATGGACACAGATACCTACCTATTTCTCAATTTTTTAGAAGCTCCTTAGTTTCAGCCATCCTACTAAATCTCTCCTCCTTTGTTCTTAGTTTCCTTCTGTAGTTTGCAGCTTCCTTTAAGTGGCTGGAAGCTCTGTCCTCTGCCTTCCAAGATTCATGCTCATATGTTTTCCTGACTTTCAGGTTTTCCATGCTTCTATACAGGGTACTTTCAAGCAAATGGGATAATGGGGCTTCTGATGAGTCTTTGCCCTTGACATAGGGTTTATAATTCAATTACGTGTGTTTGCCTACTTAATCTATAATGAGTGTCAATCAGTCTCCCTGAGTGCCCTAATCATATTAATATTTATTATGTTTTCTTATGAGAATGCTAAAGATGTCAGGTTCCCATGGTCAAAGGTGCTATAATATTTCAAAATGACCACAGAAATATTTTCTTCCTTTGTACTGCAATCTGAGATTTACCCTTGCAATTATAGTAATATGTGGATTGAGTTAACTTAAATTACTCCTAGAATTTCAAAATTTACATAATAAAATACTATTTAAAGGTCTGTTAAGAAAGGCTTGGAATTCTTTTATTTCAAGTCTACTGAGTAACATTAAATTTGATGTTAGAAACAAAGCAATATGCAGGATCTCACTCATTCTTATTAGATAGGCTCTAAACTAGGCCTGTATTTTTTTCCTGTATAATATAAATTGTTAAAAACAGATGACAGCAGTGCATAAAGGTTCGATTGTTGCTTCTTTGGGATCACCTGCACAATCAGCTCATGATTTGACACTTGGGAGTTCTTTGTGGACTTTTCCAAATCGTGCTGTGCCATCATGTGTCTCTCTGTAATATTTATTTTTGGTATTTTATCCTCTTGCCTAAGGAACCTGCCAAAGAAAATCTGACTCTCTGCTTCATGTGGTTGAGTAACTGCCATGAGTTAGTGTCTATAGCTTCTCTAGGGAGAGTTATCTAACTCTGATGAACTTGAAACATTAGCTCAGAACGTGCTTCTGTTCTCATCCACTGTGTATTCATGGTATCTGATGTCACAGCTGCTCCTCAGTCTCTTGCATGTTTTTCTCAGGTGAGCTGTAAGAAGTTTGAGTGTAGCTCTCATGGAAGCTGTCCATTAGGCATGCTTTCATCACCTTGTGGGTAATTTGAGGTCTGAAGGATTCCTGCAGGACTTTGTTTATGATGTGCTGTAAACTGAACACATCACTGAAAAAAGTTTCAAGTGCATCTTCTGGAAGGCAGCTCTTCACTGTCATTGATCCCTAGAGGCCTCAAATGCTTAGGTTTGTAAAGTGAGTTAATAAAGCTCATACTGCTGTATTGCATCATCTTACTAGAAGTGCACATGCTGTCAGTGAAAGCAAGGGACATATCAGGGGATTTTAAAATCAAGGTTTATCCATGCTTAAGTGAATCCCTTTCTGAATCTCAGTCTCTTTAATCCCAAAGGGTTCCTGCTAAAAAACTAAATTTGCCTTCCAACCCTAAAACCAAATGTTCAAGGCCGAAAATACTTTTCTCAAGGCACTGGAGTTCTCTAGCCCATCTGAATGAATATTTTGTTTAATTAAAAAAAAAACAAAGGCAACTATAGCAAGGCATTGGGGAAATAGTATTACATAGACAGCATTGTTTCAGTGTAGATGTAATAATCTTTTTTTTTTTTTCTGTTTCAGAAGGTATTTCATAATTTTGGTGCATTTTTTTCAGTGTTCTTTTTTTCTGCCTTAAAGGTGAGGAAGACTGAGAGAGAGATGGACAATTTTCTTTGAATCATGACAGCTCTCTGTTAATTCAGTATCTTTTCATTCATCCTGCCATGTTTGCAGCTTTAGTGCTATGATCCACTTGTGCTCCTGGGAAGGCCTGTCAGTTGCCTGACATCTCGTGTGTGCTTCACAGAGCTGCTTACCTGGGTAGGAGAGTGTAGGTAGCACAAGCTTGTCTGTCTCGGTGCCTTGAGACATGCCCTGGTCCTTGGGCAGCAGTCTTCTAGGCAGTTCATGTGCAATGTGCCAAGTCAAGTCTCTTGCAATGGCTTGTCAAGAACCAGTCAGGACACAAGGTGACCTGCCTTTCTCTAGCATTTTATCCTTTTTCCTTGGTAAAGTCTTTTCTTGCCTAGGAAGGTTCATTCTTGCATCTAGGCCAGGGTCCTGTCATCTGCAGAGTCAGACTACTTGGAACAGGGTCACAGGGGCCTGTCAACAGCAGCTACATGCCAGACAAGATATCATAACCAAAATCCTGTCTTGTAGGTGCAGATGACAGGAGCATAATTGTGTTTGACAAGCTACTAAAAGAGGAGGGAGGCAAGCCACAGAACCCTGCTTTCTCTTCTCTCAGTGCTTTATTCACATCCTCGCTGCTTCTAACGTGCCCTGTTAGCTGATCATTTTAGGTTGCCGACATAATGGGAGCCCTGGGGAATTAGTCTGCATGAGATGTAAGAGGCCGCTTCTTGGTAATGTATTAGTCATTTCAAAACACTTTACGGAGGAAGCAGAAAAAAATGACAAGCTACTTCTCTGATATATTTCAGAGGTATTCAGGCCCCTGTGAGAACAATACCTCTATTCATGTCTTGGCACCACTCGAAATTCATTTTTCCTTCATTTGAGAGAGTGGCCTGAGCAGAAACAGAGAGAAAGGCAGTGTGGTCTTCCCTAAGACAAGATTTCTGCAGTTATCAGGATGAATGACTGACAGTGTTCATTGACTGTATTAAGAGAGAGCCCAGGGATGCATTACCTTTACAGAGTTTTATGTGTTCAGCCTCTCCTCTGGAATTCTTCTCGCCTTGATGTAATACACACAGGTATCAGGCAAATCTGACAAGTTTTGTTCCTCTGAAACCTACCCTTTAATTTGTAGGGCAGTAAGTTTATGAGGACTGTGTAACATTTGATTTATTGGGAAAGTATGTGTAAAACAGGATTGTCTAGCTGCCCATTCTATGTAGGAAATGGTAGTCAAATGAAACAAGCTAAATAATATCATAGCATGCTATGGGGATAAGGGTTGGCTGTTTTCCCAGCACTGTGTTAGCTTGTTCAACTCTAATGTGTATAGGTAAAGGCAAACATTTCGTGATGGAATAGGACATGATAAGTAGAACTGTGAGTACACTGGCATTAATTAATTAGAGTGGTAGTCAGTTTCAAAATTAGGAGTTGTGATTAAAATTGTGATTATATTATAGTTGCTGATAGACTGTTTCTGGAAGTGTTACAATATTTTAAGTATATATAATTATTTAACAAACCCATTTCAGTGTAGAGCAAATCAATTTGAAGGGGTAGGAAGCTGTATAAACACCATCTCAATGAGTAAGATTATAGACAAGGCTTTGAAAATTTGAGTTGGGCTCCTTTGAAAAGTCAAGCCATTTAAATCTTTCCTAGAAATTGAAATAAGCTGAATTTTTACCACAAACCCAATTAGGAAACTTCACTGAGATAATTTCATCTTTTCCTTAGTTTTTCATTGGGCAACTATGTATTTACCTCATTCTATTTTCACATGCTCTGTGTGACTCAGGGCACTCCTTTGCCAGTGGCAGAGACATTTCTTAGATGTACATCTCTTCTTGATGCTACTTCTTATGTTTGCAAATGAAGGAAGTTAATGGAGTTATTAAAAACTACAGCTATGTTTTCCCCAGAATTTTGTCAAAGTGATTCAGCAAAGTATTTAAGCAGTTAACACCAAAAATAAGAGTTCAAATTGCAAATGTGGAAAAAAAGTGCCCCTTCTTGAATTGAAACTTCTCCATGTAGAGGTCAAAGTATTCAATGCCTTATTCAGATCTGTCTTACATCAGCATATGTGAATCCCCCAGGCCCCGATAGCCCATGAAATTTCAGGGCAAGGAGTGTTTACACTCACTGGAGGTGGACCAGGTTGGGAAGTATTTAAACAAACTGGACACAACCAGGTCTGTTGGCTCTGATGGGATGTGCCCAGAAGTGCTGAGAAAGCTGGCCCATGTCACTGTGAGGCTACAGAAAACTATGAGTGGTCACAGCAGTTAGGGTAGTAAACATCATTCCCATCTTGAAGAAGGACAAGAAGGATGATCTAGAAACCTAGAGGCAGGTCAGAGAAGATAATGGAGCAAGTAATCCTGGAATCGATTTCCTAAAGCGTGAAGGATTAGAAGATGACTGGGAGTAGGCACAGATTTACATGGGGGGAAGTCAAGCTGGACCATATGATGGCCTTCTACAAGAAACCAGCTGACTCTAGATAAAGGGAGAACAAGAGATGCTTTTAGGTCAAATTTAGTAAGGTTTTGCACACTGTCTCTCACTTACAAGCTGATGAAAAACATTCTAGATAATTGATCAGTGATGTACACTGAGACCAGGTTGAGCCACTCAGCTCATAGAGTTGTCATCAGCACCACCAGGTCCAGCTGGAGGCTAGTATGCAGTGCAGTACCCCAGGTGGGGATACTGGAGCCAACACTATTCAGTATCTTCCTGAATGACCTGGATGGTGGGCCAGAGTGCACTCTCAGCAGCTTTGCAGGTGATACAGAATTAGGAGAAGTGGTTGATAAGCCAGATGGACTTGCAAATATTAGGATAGAAAAATGGGCAACAAGAATTTCTAGAAGTTCAGTGAAGGTAAATGGAAAGATTTTTTCCTGCTAAGGAAAAAGCCCATGCACCAGCACAGTCTGGTGCTGCTCAGCTAGGGAACAATATATCAGAAAATCCCACAGGGATCCTGGTGGACACTGTCTTGACCATAAAACAGTCTTGCAGCCATGTGGCAAGGAAATCAATTCCTGGGCTGCATCAGGCAGAATTTTTAACCTAGAGGAGACTCAGAGGGACTTCACCAGTGTTTGTTAATACCATGTGATGGGAGGAGTGTGAAAGTAAGACAAGGGCAGGTTTTTCTCAGTGGTGCCAAGCTTCAGAACAGCAGGCAATGGGCACAAATTAAAAGACTGGAAATTTTGAAAGAGTGGAAATTTCATTTAAATATAATGGGGGAAAAGTCAAAACGAAATATTTCTACTGTGATTATGATCAAACACTGACACAGGTTGCCCAGAGTGGTGTTGGAGTCTCCCTCCTTGGAGATACTGAAATCAGTGTGGTCATGGCCCTGAGCAACCTGCTGCAGCTGACCCTGCTTGAGCAGACGTGGACAAGATGACCTCTTGAGATGATGAACATTGTCATACACTGTCTGGGTCTGTGATTCCAGGATTTGCTGAGAATACTGATATATTCCATTAATTACACCAAAACCTGTTGGACATAAAATGCCTTTGGTGGCTTTTATTTAGGCTGATGCTGTATTGAAGCATGAAATAGTAAACCTTCAGTTATTTAACTCTGCAGTAATGGATCTTACATTTCTGTGTTACTGCACAGAAATCATGGTAGAGCAAGCATTAAAATGTTACATGACTTTTAAAAACCAAAATACCATAGTGGGAAGCTCCGCATGTCCTGAATTGGTTGCATAGAACTATTTACTCCCCCATTTCTATGAATGGTACAGAGCAGAGCACACATCTGTAGTGGCTTTGTTTCTGCAGTTTCAAGGTGTCTGCCTGGTATTGTCTTGGTGGAAGCTACAGCAGAATGAGAACTGGTGACATTAACATCTAGTTACACCCCCAGGGCTCAAAACCAAGAGAAGATAAACAGTTTTAAAAAAAATAACCAAAAGAAGTTTAGAGGAATAAGCATATTTCTATTTCAAATTGCATTCTCATGATGGAAAATCAGAACTGTGTTCCTAATTTTCTTAGCTGTGCTTTCTAAGATGTGAAGCATCCAAGCATCTTTTCTAGCACTGCGCATCATTGGTTCTTTCCTAGTGGATGTCTCTTACTATCAGGGTATTGTGCAGGACCCTGAACACTTAAATTGAACTATATGAATACTTATCACTATGAATTTAAAGCATTTTCACCTCCGCTTATTTGAAACCATTTTGCAGATACCCAAAAGACAGAGAGAGACTTTAAACCAGATACAACAAAGGACACGGAATTCTCTTGACTTTATTAGAACCTTAATTTGCAAAGCTGCACTGGCTTTTCTGTACAAGAAAGATCTAGGATCTAGAATTATGACTTCACCAGGCATCCCCCTGGCTAAAGGCTTAAAATTAACATATTTGGAATATCTATAACTATGCACATACAGTGACTGAGGGGCATGTCTTCAGTCACGCCTTCATGACAGGCTGCTAGGAGAAACTCCAGTATAATCAAGACACAGTTTATATATCCCGTTCCTGAAGACAAGTGCCTATTGCATACTTTTAAGAAGCTGAGGAAAGCCTAACAGGTTTTTTTATTCTTTTGAAACTGGGAAATTCAAAGGAATTTGAGTCTCTGTTGCCTGTCACCTGAATCAACATTAAAATATTGAAGTCACCCCATTTAGAGTGGAGACACTTTCAACAATTTTTGTGTTCAGTGCAGAAAATGGGGATAAGACTCCTTAGCACTGACTTAGCACAGAAGAAGCCTGGGATCTTCTGCCAAGGAACTTTTTTTTTTTTTAATAAATACTCTATAGTCTAAAGGTCTGGGTGGTTTGAGTTCCTGAGGTCTTCAGTCCCAAGGTTGTGATGCCTTCTGTTGTGCTCAATGCCCATTTTTCCAGCAGGAGTTTCTGTCCATACATTAAGTTGATTTCAGATCCATTTCTTCTGTCTTGCTAATACCAATATGGTACTCATACAGAGTAAAAATGCAGATATAATCATACTTGACTTCAGAAAATCTTCTTATAACTGCACTAGCAGTTGGCATTTTAAAGCAGGAGAAGACATTGAACAAAAACATGTTATTTTCATTGCCTCCGTCCCAACTTCGGTGACATTAATACCAAATGCCCTCTTTTTTCAGGAGGGGAAAATGAAGGAGTAAGCAAGGTAAGAGGGGAGCAAGACGCAACAGGCAATAATCTAGGATCACAGGGCAATTTTAATTTAAAGGGAAGAAGAAAAATGTGGCACCACTTCAATAAAGCATTCCTTTTTAAAAAGCACCAAGGAGTTTAGTGCCTGTGCCTGAAGAGATGAAATTCAGTGAATTTTGCCGGTAACCTGATCTGTGTGTCAAGATTTCATTTTCAGTCTTGTTTGGTGAATTTATTTCCACAGTGGACAAGATTGTGAAGTACATATATAAAAACTAAAACCTGAGACATTTTCTCTCCCTCTCAGCAGATATTTTTATTTAAAATACAGTCATGGAATAGTCAAGACTACTTAAATCCTGAAGTTAATAAGTAGTAATAATAAAAATCTTCTATTTTAATTACGGCAGTAATTATACCTTATAATGAACAAAAATTAAAATTCATCTCCTACTCAAAATACATTCTGAAGTAAGAATCAGTGTACAGAAATAAGGTGTGAGTGTGACTTTGCTCATGTGGGATGTACCATGAAGTAAACTGTCAAAAAAGTGCTGTAAAATTCATGCAAGAGAAACCAACGTCAGATCTTGTCCAGTAGTGAGAGAAGCTAAGTGACTAGTGTGAAACAGCAGAAGTAGGGATTTTGACTGTTTATATTTCACATTAATATCAATAAACTCTGGAAAATGTATCTTAAGAATAGAAACTGGATGCCTAATAAGTAGGATATTTTTAAAATAATGCAGCAAGATTAAAAGGAATTTCCAGGGTTTTTGCAGATAATTTCTGCCAGCTGGGACAGTTTCTGGAACTGATCTGTCCAAAACCCACAAAATAATGGAGGAAGATTTTTCAACTGAGGCATTATATCATCAGTTGAAGTTATTGAAATTATACTAATTCTTAAATTTCATGTGCAGTCAGCATTTTATTTTTCTTTTTGGAACAGTGAGACTTCTTATATGAAGTTCCCTAACGAAAATAAATGTTGCCCATCCCAAGACCAGCATGTGAAAAACCATACTGACATCTCTCAAATATTGTGGCTTTCTTTTAGACCTGGACCACTCTATATGCTGTACTACTATACCATCACAGTGAAATATACAATTTATGTATACATGATTTATGTATAACAAGGATGAATAACAATTTTTATGATATTACACAGATATATTTTCAGGTACAGGCAAGAAATACTCTGTTTGGACTAGAAAGTCCTCTCTTTCCAGAAAATAAATAAATTTTATCTCAAACTGGTTATGGAATAAGAGATCTAACACTGCGTACAAAGAACTCTACAAGGCTGTGCATCTTTGTTATTAAAGAATTTCATTTTGGAGTAAGCTATTCTAAAAACCCCTGTAAATTGCAATTCAGCCTAAATTAGTATATGTCCGGTTTACTGGTAATTTGTTTATGAGAATTAGAAGCCTAAACTGAGGCTGGAATATGTGAACCTTAAGTCTGACATAATGGGTTTGTACTCAGCTAGGTGTTTTGTAAAATGGAACTGACACCCACATCAACTTAGAAATCAAGAAAAAAATTGTAACACTTACATATCAAGACATTGCAGTAAGCTGGAAACTAAGAGTTACTGTGTGGTTAATGATTAAAGGAAACAATTACAAATTAATGCAACTGGGCTTTGTTACAAAAAATATTTTTTGTTAGTACTAGGCCTAAAGCAGTAATGTCTGGCTAGAGATCTATGTTATATTTGTTATGTGGGGGTATTTATTGCATGAGAAGTAATTGATTGCTCATGAGGTGAGGCACTTTTTGTTGAAGTACCCCCTACTATTACAGAAGAGGTGAGATTGATAGAGTATGTGTTTAGTTTTATGCTTAATCACAACGGTATAGCCTGTGCATTTTATTCATGCAACTCATTTTGCCATTAAATTTTATGGCAACTTTAAATTTCCTATCCCCATATTTTAGTAGCCAAGTTCAACCCAACTATATGGTACAGTGTACTAAAAATTTTTCACATCAGTAGACAAGGGAATCAAGGATGTGTTAACTCAGTTTTTCCTTCTGTGTATTTTTCTCTTATAGGTTATAGTGTAAGACCAATGTCTTGACCATTTGTCTGAGCTCTTGATTTTGCTCACCTTCTTTCCATTATGTTGTGTTTTACCATTCACTGGGTGACTGGGAAAAGGGCTGGCTGTAATACTAAAAGCATGAAGAAGAAGAGAGAATGGGAAAGTCTTTCTCCTGTAGGTATGTAGAAAATTTAGGGCTACAGTTATTATGAACATTTAGAAAGAAGATACCATCTGGACAATCTCTTTGGAAGATGTTGCTGTATCTTTGAAGAAAGTCTCTTCTTCCTGTGCCTCCAAAGTTTTGTTTTCTTTTCTCTTCCAATTCTTCTTCATTTCTAACCTTTGGACCCTTCTTGAGAAATCCCCAGAGCAGCCCAATATGCTCCCCTCACACTTCTGCTGTTCTAAACCACTTCCTGCCCATGGTAGTGGTATTTGAATGCCTGACAGAGTCACAGACTTCATTAATAATTTCCATCATCAAAATAGTTTCCTTTCCACATACCATCTGCTCGGTGTCTCCTCATCTTGTAGAGCCTACATTCAGGGAAAGACTTGCTTTCCAACAGCTCCTCAGCTGTTTTGGATGGCTGAGTAGGCCTCAATAACTTTGCAATGAATTTTTAAGAAGTAAAGTAGCATTAAATACACAGTAAATTAAAAAGGAAATTCTGCAAAGCAGTTTATATCTATCATTTTCTGTAATTATGTCCATCTTTTAATCTTAAATTTGAATTATTATCACTGCAATGAAAATACATCTTTCTTGCTTCCAAATTCATTAAGGTCTTTTTTTCACCATGAAAATCATGAGCTGTCACTTATTACCTACAAATCTGAGCTATCTTGCACTTTGCAAACAAAATTATGATCTTGTTTTTCTTAAATATTATTATTTTGTTCTCTGTTGAGCAAATGCCACTGTGCTAAATATATGGCATGGGACTGCATTTTCTGAGGTCAGCCCTGGAGGAAGAACTGTTGTCTAGAAGGAAATAGGAGATTTCTAGCATTTCCTGCCACTGCAGAAAGCAATAGAAATACATAAAATCACAGCAGAATATGGGAAGAGGAAGAAAATTTGCTTCTTCATATGATCCCTCCTTTCCGCCCCTTCTGTTGCCATACAGGAAAGACAGGTATAAAACCAGATCACACACATGTCATGAAGAGATCTATTAACATTTGAATCTGAGTACTGTGAGCTTGAATTATCATGAAGGGCACAAAAATAGATTCAGGATGAGAAATTAAAGTAGAATGCCATTGTTCAACAGCCATGGTTTGAATATTCTTGGTAAGCCTTCAGCTTGATCCTTCTTAGCACTTTTATCCCTGAGCTGAGTTTGGCTTCAAGAGAGAAATTCAGAATGCAGTGTTCTTAGCAGACAACACAGGGTTGTCAGGGCAGTGGTGGTATTAGGTAAAAAAATGACACAGTAAAGGCAATTTCTAGTCATGATCAAACTATAAATTAAATTTTACTCCCCACTGCCAAGTTTATTACACAGTTAAATAATTTGGCTTCTGGAACTCAGGAGGGCTTTGTAACTGAAACTGATAAAGTACCCTTTTCGTCCATCTAATATGGGTGCTGGAAAGGCAGATTCTTGAGAAGTATTTCAACATTACCCAAATTTTTCTCATAGTAGGTAAGATGTAAACATACTTTTTACAAACTCAGTATTTACAAAAAATAAAATTGAAGGGAAATCAAGAGAACTGAGCATAATAAATCCTGGAACATACATTTTATACTCTGAATAAAATGCAAGTCACTGAGTTGTGAACCAGTGATTTCATGTCAATGTCCCAGTGTCTGTCTAAATATAAACAGGATTTTTGTGGGTTATGGAGGCATCAGAATCCCAAAATTATATTACAGCTGTGTAATTCAAAGCTGTCTTGTGTTCATTTTCTGGGTATATAGAGTTGCATAATTTACTTTTTTTTTTACTTAAACAGTGCTGTAAAATATTAAGCAAATGCAGAAATAATTTGGCAATGTGATTTCTACTGCATTGGACACTGAATAATTGTAAATGAAAACCACTTAAAATCTTATAATGCAAGCATGACTATCACCAGCTTTAAATGTGAACCAAGAAAAGTAGTGTATTTACTTGACTTCAACATGGATATGTTCTAACATATTTGAAACAATAGCACAGTAACTGTAATGCAGTTGTGAACCAATGTCAGATATACAGGTTTGGCAGGAAATTAGTGAGACATCTCAGCCATAGTAATGGAAACATAGTGCTGTTGAGATCTATTGTCTCTTTATAGTGTTTTCAGAAACATAAAGAGATGTGTGTATTTGCAAATGTTGAACACTGATACCAGAGAGAGAAATAGGGAAATATACTTGCTCTACACAGTATTTCAAGACTAACAGTAATGTAATTGTTTTCACCATCTGCTTCATGCCTGCAAAGAAAGTCTGTGAAAAAGACTGTAGGTTTTCTTGACTATTAGAATTAAGATTCTTTATGGTATTTAGCAATTAAAAGAAAGTATGTTTTTTCATTTACCTTAGAACAAGATCAGTATAAAATACTTTGTAAGTAGCCTTGAAGTAGCCATGGGACCTGCTTTCAGTCATACTTCTCTATAGTTCACATTTCGTGCCCCTATATCCCTTCAGCTGTTAGAATTGGATCTTTATACATGGTTGCACGTGAAATAATTTTGCCAGTGCTACAGTGGGACAAAAAGCATAGTTAAATCACAGTAGCTGCTGTGTGTTTTCTTAAATTGCAGCTATTAGTAGGGGTAGTTAATAAGAGTATTGGGCTATCTATGTGTCTCGTAGTAAAAGTCAATAGGCTCCAGCTACCAAAATACATCAAGTGCTAATATCCCCGTCCATATGCACAATCTAGAAAATATATAATATAAATCATGAGGTGTATAATGTATCTCCTCTTGCATGAGGTTCATGCAATCCTACAGGCTCATTGGCAGAGCGCCTGGAAAATTGCCTGATGGGAAAAGGCCTGGGGGTGCTGGTTGACAGCAGCTGAACATGAGCCAGCTGTGCCCAGGTGGCCGAGAAGGTCACTGGCATCCTGGCCTGTGTCAGAAATAGTGTGGCCAGCAGGACCAGGGCAGGGATTGTCCCTCTGTACCTGGCACTGGTGAGGCCACACCTCAAATCCTGTGCTCAGTCTGGGTCCCTCACTACAGGACAGACATTGAGGGGCTGGAGTGTGTCCAGAGAAAGGCACTGGAGCTGGTGGAGGGTCTGGAGCACAAGTCCTTATCGCTCTGTAAAACCACCTGACAGGAGGTTGTAGTGAGGTGGAGGTTGGTCTCTTCTCCCATTTAACAAGTGACAGGACAAGAGAAAATGGCTTCAAATTGTGCCAGGGGAGGTTTAGGCTGGATATTAGGGAAAATTTTTTCAATGAGAGGGTTGTGAAGCATTGGAAGAGGATACCCAAGGAAGTGGTTGAATCACTGTATTGAAGGTTTTTGAAAGCCATGTAAATGTGGGACATGGTTTCGTGGTGGATTTGGCAGTGTTACTTTAATGGTTGGACTCAGTCGTCTTAATGGTCTTTTCCAACCTAAATGATTCAATGATTACTACGAGGAATGGCTGAGAGAGCCAGGACTGTTCAGCCTGGAGAAAAATCAGCTCAAGGGGATCTTATCAATGTATATAAAAACCTGAAATGAGAGTACCAAGAGGACAGAGCCATACTCTTTGCAGTGGTGCCAGCTGACAGGACCAGGGGCAGTGGACACAACCTGAAATAAAGGGGTCTCAGTGTGAACATCAGGAAGTACTTTTTCATTGTAAGAGTGACTGAGAACTGGCAGAGATTGCCTAGGGAGGGCATGGCATCTCCATCTTCAGAGGAACCAGCTCTAGATGACTCTGGTTGAATGGGAACATTAGAGAAGACAACTTCTAGAGGTCCCTTACAACATTAACCATACTGTGAAATTGTTTATTATCAGTTACAGATTTCATGGGAAGTAGAATTAAAATCTTATTACAGGCACATTTTGAATTATCAATACAGGGCCTTGCAACACAAACAGATGGAGGAAGAAGAAATTGCAAAGGAAAAATTAACTGCAGAGCCTCTGTATCTGTCCTGCATGACATGTTTGTGACTAAGCCAACTTCCTTAAAAGGACATTTCAGTTCATTAGCTATATAAAATATGCTGCTAAATAGTAGTAAAACATACGGCTTTGTACTAAAGCAGTTGAGTGTCAGTAGCCCAAGTATCACCCAGAGACTTCAGCTCTTCACCAGTTGAACTAAAATGAAAAAAATATTAAATATTACATATCTTATAACACTTATATTAGTTGCCTAGACAGAAGGAGAGTGTATAGTACAATCAAATTGCAATAGTCTCGCCTCTAATTATATTTTTTTTAAGACATTGGCAACCAGCCCAAAAAAATATTGATGTGAAATCTGATTTGCCAGTACTGTGGAATTTCTTCTGTGTTGGAATACAGCTGGGAGGTTTGAAAGTGTTAGGCAGCTGTTGTAAATTCAGGAGCTGGAGGCAAGGAACAATTCCTCTAGAGCAACCCAGAAATTAATATGTTATATCCTTATACAGACTGTGCTATCTTCTGAGTATGCATGCATGTATGACCAGCATCTGTTCCTCACAGATTCAGATACACAATAATTTAATTACATCTAAATTCAATAAAATTACTGACTTAACTGAAAAAAAGATCACATTAATTATGTTATTTTTGATAAGACTTTGCAGTGACACAACTTAATATTCACTTCCAGAGAGGGTGAGTCCACCACCTCCCTAGGCAACCTATTCCAATGCCTAAACACTCTTTCAGTGGAAAAAAAATTCTAATATCTGATCTGAACCTCTCCTGGTGCGACTTAAGGCCATTTCCTCTTCTCCTTTCACTTGAAACATGGCAGAAAAGACTGACCTCATTTCAGGTAGTTGTGGAGAGCAGCAGGGTTCCTCCTGAGCCTCCTCTGCATTGATTCAAGCATTTGCTCTGGGGTGATGACCTGCCTAGCTACACAATTTATCACAGCAATTTTACTCTCAAAGAAACTTGCTCCACAAGTTGGCAAAGTTGGCAAATACAGAAATGTAGAAAAGTTGTCACTGCTGCCAAGGCACAAGATTTTCATTGCTTTCAACTTTGTGCACAAGTGTAATGTCCAGAATTCAATTGCTTTGCCAACCCTAAAAACGTCAGTCTGAGATTGAACTACCTTTTACTAAATATGTCGATCAGTCCATAATAATAGTAGCTGTAGAGAAAAAATCTCAATTTGTTGCTGAAAGGAATATTATAGGTCTGTTTATTTTTGTTGCACTGTTGGGATTGATTGATAGTTTCACATGATTGAAATTTTATTTTTCAGAAACTTCACCAAGAATTTTTCAGAAAAGCATCCAGAAATTAAACAATTTAAATAAAAATATATCCACAGGCTTTAATCTGACAGCTAAACCCATCAAAAATACTAATAAATTGAGCCTACTCTTTTTTTGACTAATTTCAAAGCATCAGGTAAGATAAGGTTTTGGCTTTAGCAGGATGACCAAGTAATAAAATTTAAGACTTAACTTTTATTGTAAGAAGTAATTTAATTCTATGTGTAAAAGAGTTGTGTGGTTTTTTCTATATTTTTAGTCAAGCTATGCACTCTTGCAGCAGAAAAGACCAAGAGCCTTCTGGTCATCAGAAACTGGATTGCTGCCAGCAGAGCAATGGGTTCTGCTCTGGTGAGAGCATCAATGTGCTGCATCTGTTTCTGGGGTCATCAGTGCAAAAAGATAATATAATTAGTGGATCCAGTCCAACAAAGGGCAGGATGCGAGCACATGAGCACAAACTGAAAAACATGAAACTCCACCTCTGAACAGAGGAAAACATTTCTTTTCCGTGAGGACAGTTGAGCACTGTCACAGTCTGCCCAGACAGGCTGTGAAGTCTCCATCCATGGAGAGTCTCAAATCCAACCAGACATGATCCTGATCAGCCTGCTGTTGACCCTGCTTGCTCAGAGGCTGCAAGGCTTCGCTAAATCATCTCAGGAAGTCATTCCCAACTTCAACCATTCTTTAATTCTGACTCTGTTGATATTCCCTTGTGGTGAACAGATTACGAGTGTTTTGTTACTGGGTTTAGCTTGATTAAGCAGCCAAATTCTCAGATGCCTGTCTTCAAAGTGTTATGCAGGCAATCAACTGACTTTTGATTAAACAAGTATGTCGTGGCACCTATACTTTTCACAGACTTTTACCTGGCACTACATGTAGCACCAGAGCATTTTCAGGAGTCTGAAAGAGTTTAAACACATTTCTAGTATCTGTCTGTGGACAGTCTGCAAAGCAGTGCTTCAAGTTCTGTCTCATACATATGTCAGCATATTTTGCTGGGCAGAGGGATGCCACTTTTTCCATAGGTGTTCTGTAATATCAGAGGGGTTTGCCACTTAACATAAACAAAACTAGAAACTGCAGAAGAGTGTCAAAGTAATGAAACATGAACTAAGTGTCTAGTATTTTTTAAGAAGTTTGTTTGGCTTGATCTTCTAAACAAAACTTAGGAAATTATTTCCCTTACCCAAGGTGGTTTGTGAAGTTTCATAGACAAGCACTAAAGCTGTCTATTTGTGCAGCAGAGCTACTTGTGTAGGAATTTTTATTTGTGTAATCTGTAGTTCCTTAAGGTAAGCATCGTATAGCTCACTTTACAATTTGATGCACCACAACCCAAAGCAGTTGGGATGACTGCTTAAATATTATTTAGCTTTTATCATTAATCAGGAGCGAGCCAAAAATTTCCATACATCTCTCACTTCAACTACATCTTTTTGTTATCTACATTTAAATCCTGTAGCTGATTTTATAGTTCTTATTACATTACATAAGGTAACATAAGGTACTAATGCACTGAATTGTGGGTTCAGGTGTTACTTGATAGGTGTAAGACCACAGAAACTGTCCATGGTTCACTGTGCCATGGGATAGCCCATGTAGAGGTAATTCAGTCACTCACAGAATGTAAATATGAGTTTTGCTTTCCTTCTCACATAAAATGGTGCAGGATTTTTTTTCTCCTCTGATTAACAACAATTTTAATTGCATTCGTTTACAGAACTTAAAAACATGCTTATGGGAAGTGGGTAGAGAAAATTAGTGCTACCAATGAGTAAATGGATCAATCATTTTTGAATGTACATATATATTTGAATCTATATATGTAAACTGAATTTACTTTTTTTACTACTAAGATAAAAATTGCACTGTACATTGCAAAAATTGTTAAGTGCTCATTTGATTTCATACATAATTGCTACACTGAACTTAATGACATGAATATAACTTCCACTAGTACCTGTATTCAAGTATTTTTGTCTAGGATGTGTTCATAATAAGAATATTTAAAAATCCTTTTTCATTTTAAATTCGGTTTTGATTGCTTTGAAGTATTTCACTGGATTGCTTCTATCATCAAATTTCTCACTGTGGCTGAGAATTGAAGAAAAACTCCTAGAAATATGAAAGAGAACCTGATGTTTTTAATAAATGTGCTAATTTTTAATTGTCAGGATTTTCAAACAAGGAGTGAAATAAAAGCAAATTTGAACATGATAGTAAAAAAAAAAAAAAGAAGAAGAAACAAAAACACCATAAAAACATCTATTGCTAAATTGAATATCTATTGAAATTTGCACTCATACTGCAAGGTTTTTGAGCTGCCTAATCAAGATGAGGACATAGTAACATTAAAGGAATTTGGGTCTTCATGAGTCAGTGATGATCTCAGAGTTTACCTGTCAAGCTATCTGAATGGATGGCTACTGATGCTACAAAGTACTGTAGAATGTTAAGGGTTGGAAGGGACTTTAAGTCATCTAGACCCAATCCCACCCTGCCATGGGCAGGGACACCTCCCACTAGACCAGGCTGCTCAAGGCCTTACCCAGCCTGAACTTGAACACTGCTAGGGATGGGTCATCCATGGTCATCCTTGGCAGCCTGTTTCAGTGCCTATCCACCCTCACATTAAAGATTTTTTTCTTAATATCTGACCTAGACTTCTCTTCTTTCACCCGTTTGCACCCATTCCCCCTTGTCCTAGTGCTACAGTTCCTCTCCAGCTTCCTTGCAGCTCCTCTCAGATACTGGAAGGTTGCTATGAGGTCTCCACACAGCCTTCTCTTCTCCAGGCTGATCAGCTCCAACTCTCTCAGCCTGTTTTCATGGGGAGAGTGCTCCAGTCCCCCTATCAACTTGGACCACCTCTGGACTTGCTCCAAGAGTATATTTTTTTTCATGTGCAGGGGACCTCAGAGCTGGATGCAGCACTGCAGGTGGGGTCTCACCAGAGCAGAGCAGAGGGGCAGAATCCCCTCCCTGGCCCAGCTGCCCACGCTGCTTTGGATGCAGCCCAGGACACGCTTGGCTCTCTGGGCTGCAAGTGCACATGGCTGGGTCATGTCGAGTTCTTCATCAACCATCAACCCAAGTCCTTCTCAGCAGGGCTGCTCTCAATTACTTCTCCAACCAACCTGTAGGTGTTAAAGAAATTAGGACTTCTTTAATGTAGTATTACAGGAAATCAAATCCAAATGTATCAAAAAAAGCTCAAAGTAAAGCCTTCACAGAATCTCAGAGGACAGGTTATGAAAAAGGTCTTATGGAAGAAGTCCTGAGGAAACATGACATGATCTGAAGATCTATTAGCTGCTAAATATGAAGCCAAATGCTAAGTCAAAGACAGAAGTGAATATATTAACATTACACTTTGAATTTTGGTAGTTATTAACCTTCATTGTTTCCAGTAGTTCATCTTAACACTTAATCTGATACTGAAATCATAAATTTGTTTTATGAAAAAGTAAGTAACAGCCGTGAATAACCTCCTGATTGTTTTCCCTTTATTTAAAAGTCATGTTGATGAAAACAGGCATGCAAGCAAGACCATTTTATTTAATTGGTGTGTCAGTTTGGCCAAATTTGGGAAAAAATATCCCCTGAGGGAAAAACAGGTTGCCACCACCCCTCCCCCTACCAGGTTCGGAAAAAAAAATTCTTTTTTCCTCGGAGGAAAGTGAAAGAGATAAAAAATATTTATTTAACAGAACACAGAGAAAAGGATAATAATGCTAAATAATAAAATCTCTCGCTGTGGAGAGGCACCTGGAAAGATTTCAGAGTCCCTCTGTAGGTGCAGGTGTCAGTGTCTATATCCTCCTCCTCAGGGCTGTCGGGGGGCCCCTACTGGGGCCTGGGAAGCAAAGTCTCCCGATGTGCTCTGATGTTGTGAAACCGTCCCGAAGGGAAGAAGAGAGGAAAAAATTCCAAAAAATCCCCAGTAGCCTGTCTGTCCTTGAACATGAACTTTGTTTTAAAAAACAAAAGTATCTCAGTTTTTTCCTTCCCTCTCACAGGCTCAGTTTAAAGGCACCAGATCCAACCTTCAGAGCAGACAAAATGGGATACATATTTCATATCATACTGTCACCCCAGGACAATTGGGGAGTAAATGATAAGTGATGTAAGACAGTACTAAGCACAGGGACAAGACTAATATTCAAATTAGAGGATACAAAACAAAGACTGTAGTTTGAAGTTCCCCAAGAAGTGCTTCAGTTTGGCATACTGAACAAGCAACAGGTTGGAACTACAAACTGCTCTAGAGGGCTTAGGGTCTGCTTAGCCCTTTAGCATGCCAGCATCTTATCGAGTCTTATTCCACTCCAATTCTCTTTTGTTACACTTAAGAACCATTCTTCTCTTACTATTCTTAATTCCCTCTGTCCCTCACCCTCAATTACATTATGTGAAATGATACTTCCTTTTCCCAGATCCCTGCTTGAGCAGTGATAAATGAAGTGAACATTAATTGAGGGTTGTAGCTCAACAGGAGCCAGTTTGGCTTCAAGTCAACCTCCCTTGGCAAACCAAGGAAATATATAATCCTGACTGATTACTCCCAGAGAATATTTTTGCCATTTTCAGTGCCTATATTTGAATTTCAGCTGCTCATTTTCCCCTTAGGTTTTCTCCCTTAACATTACAAAAGGGAGGGGAAAAATAGGTAGAAATGAAAGCTTGGACTGTAGATGTGCAGCAGTAGGAAAATACCATCCAGGCAGTGGATAGAGATGAGCCTAGCTTTTATTTTGTGTGGAATAATAGGATGTGATGGATGTTATATGGCAACTTGGCTCAAAGCATTCATGCTTTCTGTGTACCAGTGTCTTGGTTTGAAAGACAGGTGTCACTCAAGGAAGGCTGGAACCTCCCCTGAAATAGAGAAAATGCAATCCCCCTTCCCTCCAAATTATTATAACTTTGAAATAAAGGAGCTTTCAGGCAAAGATGTGAGGAATAGGAATAACAGTCCTTTACTAATATATATATATATATATAAAAACCAACACAAGCAGACAGCGATAACTGACAATGACAGCAAACAGAACCCCACCCACTGTGCACCGGCGAGCAGGG